>PVJH01000568.1:0-291617 GCA_004026705.1 Nesogale talazaci
CACGTTGTTTTGACCACTGTGGCTGTGTAATATGTTTTAAAGTCAGGTAAAGCCAGCCCTCCAACTTTGTCTTTCTTCTTTAGTAGTCCTCTGCTAATTCTGGACTTCTTCCCTATGCATCTGTAGTTCATAGTTCATTTTTCCATTTCTTTGAAGGAAGTTGTTGGTATTTGTATCAATATAGTTTTAAATTTGAATAATGTCTTGGGTAGGTTTGACCTCTTTTCTATATTTAGTTTTCTAATTCACAAGCATGAGACATTCTTCCATTTGCATTAGGAATAGGTGTTGGATGCTGTCAAGACTTCCATTCTTCCTTCTTGATCTTCTCTCCCATGATCTTATCTGCTGTATACAGCAATCCAATGCACATCTGTTTATTGCTGCTTTTTTGAGTTTCTTCCCATAAAATTAGATAATTGTTTGGTGATTTCTTCCTGGAGTTCAGTCTAATTAGTGTCCTCTCTGCTTTCTATATGACTGTTTGTTTATTATTCATTAAGTTGGATAAATTTTCTTCCAGGAATTCCCTCATTACTCTAGCTATTGACTTCTTCATTATGTCTGGTTCTGGTATTCCTTTTGTTCCTCTTCGTAGCAACTGTTATTGATCTCAGGTTTTCTTCTGCCTCTTTGGTTGTCTTGTTTGACTGTCTTTCCCAATTGCTGAGGTGGGCCTTGTTGTCCTCAAATTGCTAGTATGATTCTCTGTCTCTTCTAGTCTGTTGGTGAAGTCCCAACAAGAAGTGTTTTCATATATATATAATTTTTGACCTCATAGTGTTGATTGCTAAATGTGACACTCCGATCATGACACTAAAGAAATGTCTTAACAAAATAAAAACACCTTTCTGGAGATCATCTAATGATGGTTTCAACAATAACTTGACTGGGAATGGCCAGAGGTTCATCCTAGATTCAGAATAGGATTTGGCCAAGGGATACCATTGCTAATATTAGAAGTATGTTGATAGAATATAGTGAATGCCATAAAGATGCTTTATTGACTATGCCAATGCAGGACCGTGTGAATGGATCATAGCAAACTATGGGCAGCCCTGAGAAAACAAATGAGAGTTCCAGAACACTTCATTGTGCCCATGTGGAACACATAAGTAGATCAAAAGAGAGTTGTGCAAACAGGTCAAAAGAATACTATATAGTTTACAATCAATAAAGGTGAGGGTAAGGATTGTATCCTCTTCCTATATATATTAATTCCATATGATGAGCAAATAATTAGAAAATCTGGATTATATTAGAAGAATGTGGCATGAAGAAAATCTTTGAATATCCTGTGATATGTAGATGACATAATCTTGCTTCTGAAAGTAAGTTGTACCTGAAGCATTTGCTTATGAAGTTTAGGATTGATGTCATCAGTATGGATTATATACAACTAAATGTAAATAAAACCAAAATAATCATAGTTGGGCTACTATATATAATCATGATAAACAGAAAAAATTGAAATTGTCATTGATTTCTGTCTTGCTTGGGTCCACAGTCAATGCTCATGGAAGTAACAGGCAAGAAATCAGATAAGGCAGTACATTGGGTCAATATGCTGTAAGAGACCGCTTTAAAGTGTTGTAAATCAGGGATGTTACTTTGATGACTAAGGTGTTCCTTACCTAACCCAACTTATTTTAAGTGGTCATCATATAAGGAAAGCCAAAGATGAAACAATGGTTATGAATTTGGGGGCTGGTGGATAATAAGGAAAATATCATGGACTTCCAAAAGTACAACCAGAATTATTCTTATAGATTAGGTTGGTGAGACTGTGTCTCATGTGCTTTGGACATGTTGTCAGGACAGACCAGTTCTTGGAAAAGAACACCATGTTTGGTAAAGCCTAAGGTCATTCCAAAAAATGGAATGCCCATTACAAGATGCATTGACCCAGTGGCTAAAATAATGAGCTTAAAATATAAGGACAATTGTGAGGATGGTGCAGGACTGAACAGTCTTTAATCTTTATTGTACATTGGGTCACTCTGAGTGGGAATTGGCTCAATAGCACTTAACAACAAGTGAGAATAAATTAAGGACAGTAGGGTTTTTTCTATCGATGGCCTCTTTCCTTGTCTTCATGTGGCTAATAGTTGATATCCAATTGGCTAATAGTTGATGCGACTGATAGTGATTAAAATTATATGTGCATAGAACTTATAACTAGCTACCCTTAGAGGGAAATTTTAAATTTGGGGGGAAGAGATTTTACAGTTAAAGGGTGTTCTGGTTTTAGTTGCTCAGGAAGAGACATGGGTTAATATATCATTTCCATGTGCTTCCTTCCCCTACTTTCTCAAAAACTTCTCTAACCCTCGTTATAATTCTAGATACTTGGGCTAATTTATATCAGAACATGACTTCTTTGTCCTTTGCATTTTTAGCATAATAAACTGCCACACTTGTCATTAGCACATTCTCCCCCGTTCCCAATGAATATTTAAGCCAGTCAGAGAAGCCAGTGCCACTGCATTGATTCCATCTTATTTCAACCCTATAACACAGAGTAGAGCTGTTGCTTATGGTTCCTAAGACTGTAAACCTGTATGGGTGCAGACAGCCTCATATTTCTCCTAGGAAACATATCCTAAGTTTGAATCGCTAGCTTTGTGAACACCTCACCCACGTCATAGCTAGAGCTCTGTCAATCTGAAAACAATGGTTATATGTGAAGTTAAAACATTAACACAATAAAGCACTCACTGTGAAAATGGAGAGGTCAAGCTGGGTAATCTAAGGACCCCATCTGTCTGAACATGATTAAGAGAATCCAGCTATCTCAGAGCTCTCCGTAATATGAAACAAGCCCTCTTGATTACCAGTATAATCCTGCAGACATTCAATGGGAATTTGAATATACATTGTTCCACACATCTGAATAGGCCTTCTACTCTGCCATGAGAAACAATGTACTTCCTGTGCAAACAATGGCTTGTGATGAAGGGTGTATTTCTAAGAAAAAGTTAAGATGCAAAAGAGTTAAAAATAACCTCAATGCATATCATTTTCTGAGTGAGAATTGAGACCCATCTTCCTCCTTGATATTTGGTAAGAGGGCTAGTGTTCTTAAAAGAATGAAAACCAATCTTAGATGTTAACTAGAAACACTCAAATGCAAAAACTCTTTACCTGCTATTTGATGAATTTTCTATGGTTGACTCTCTATCAGGCACTAAGAGATATAAAGAAATTGGGGCACAACGTGGTAAACATTGGGCTACAAACCACTAAGCCGGAGGTTTGAATGCATCAGCCACTCTTTGTGAAAAATATGAGGCTTTCTGATTAAATAAAAATTTACATTATTGAAAATAATAATCAGTAATTCTAATCTGTTGAATAGGGTTGGTATATATCTTTATATCTATGTATGTATAATGGCCGTGGATAGTATGATCTATATAATAGTATAGAACCAGAGGGATGTGTTGCAGTTGTGTTAAGTGGGATTGTACGGTTAAGGATTACTTGTATGACATTTTCTGGTTAATAGAAACATTTAGGTACTTTATTTGATCTGATTTATTTGTAGAATGCTTAATGCTTTGAATTTTGTAGCTGCATGATTCTAGACACTGTGTATGTGAACCTTGAAACTGAAGGATTGTCAAAACTAAAATGGATGACTCTAAGCTTAAATTAAAGTATCATTCTGAGTTAAAATCAAACTATTATTTCCATGTTCTATAGACAACTCAGCATTTTTAAAAGTTTACTTTTTTCTCTATAGAATACATAGTAAGGTATTCTCCTTTATTTCCATACTCTTTTATATTAACTAACTACTGTTGTTATTAGTATCATCAAGTCTATCTGGACTCCTAGTAACCCTAGGTGACAAAATGGAATTGCTCTATATATTTTTCTTTAAAAATTTTTTCTAACATTTTTATTGAAATATATTTACATATCATACAATTGTATCAAAAGTTACAAGTGATAATTTTTAAAATTTTAACCTAACAACAGCTGTATCAATCCACTTTCCAATGTACTCTGATTAAAAAAGGTAGTCACAGCCCTACTCTCTGGTCAGATGGAAGCTCAATCTATGTGGGGACTCTGGAAATAGATTTTATACTTTCACTGTCATCCATAGCCTTCTGCTAAGTGGGTGCTCAGCATTGAGGGTCTAATAACATTCCCTTCTCCAGTCTTGTGTGTATTATTTATAATCTTTGGATCACACAAGCTGCTATGCCTCTTTGGTATTGACTTAGATTATACCTGACTTATATGACTTCTTGTATTAAGGCCAGCCTGTAAGACTCCAGAAACTCTTCTTTTGGCTAGGTGGGCACTATCTGATTCCTTCACCACACTTTGCTATAGTGCACATAGCTGCAGTTATCTCTTCATAAAGAAAACTATCAAGTGGGACCACTTCATATAAAGCCATTATTTTTCTGTTAATGCTATGATTAAGTGCCAACCCCAAATCCCTTCCCCTTTCGGTGGCTTATGTATATCCCTGGCTCACTTTTGAGACATCATTATCATTTTATCTGGGAAAATTATAAGTCATCTCATGAGACATATGGAATTTCCATATGATAGTATCAAGTGTTTAGTCAATAATATAGAATTTAAACTACTGTTGAGAAAAAGGGAAGTATACATGTATATAAGCATTTTAAGGTAAAATACATGGATTATAAATTTGTATAGATGAAAAACTTAAGGGACTTGACACTGTGCCAAAAAAATATGAGGGACGAAGACACAACAAAACTTTCAATAATGCTCATTCATAAAAGCAGAAATACTTTGCTGGACTAAAACATGCCATTTAAAAGAAGAGTATGAAAATAGCAAATGTATGGTAGTCTTAAGTTGTCATGCAAAACAAGACAATTGAAACAAAGTCAGATAATATTGAAATCCAAGGTATGAGTTCAATTCCTTCAGAGTACTACAGATGTGTGTAAAGCCATGTAGTTTGTTTAGTGTGGTTTCCAAATTGAAACTTTCTGGTGTGTCCCATGAAGGATGCTGTGCATCTCAACAGGACAGTTAAAGTTCTTGTTACCTATAGCACATGGTCTGGACCACCAAGGGCTTGGTCAAAATATGGTCAATTGTCCCCATTTAACGATGTCATACTTGATTCCTTTCTCCTAGTGGGGTCAATACATTGTGTTAAGTATTATCCCAATGGCAAGTTGCCCCACCATGTTTAACCACCAGTGGATTTGAAATCACCATTTCTGAGACAGACATTATGTCTATTCTGCAAATCAACCTCTGCAATTGAACTTCTATTATGGTTCATAGAACCCCCTTATAAGAGTGTCTAATGATTTGGAGGTAGCTGTAAAACAATTGTATATGATTACATGGTGGAAATAACATTGACAGCTATTACCACCTAACTTTCCACCATTGATGAACATGTTTTTATGACCATCAGTGGTGCATGAGTTCTAATTTCTCCTTCTCTTCTCCAGCATGATTAATCTTCTTCATCACACCGTAACAATGCTTGTATGTCATTTCCAAGTCCATTGGCAATGCATAAGAAATCCACTCTCTACAAACTCTCCAGCATTATTTTTAAAATTTGACTATCATAGTAGGTATTAGGTGATGCCTTGTGATTATTTTAAAGTATAACTTATTACCATAAAAGAGAGCAAGAATCTGGATTTCTAATTAAAAAGATGGGTTGCTTATTGAAGGTGTCTGTTAAGAACGTTTATTCAATTTGATCTGAAGGAAAAGTGTCTCACAATTGTCTTGGAGTTTAGGGAATTGGATTCAAATTGATGATATTAAGATGGAACTTTGGGGAGAGGGTCTTGTGGAGTGATTTGAACTGGTAAATACAGAATTGATGGTCTAAAATATAGACCCCTAATTTACAATGAAAAGTTTACTACAAAATGAAAAGTTCACATTTTATAAATATTTTTATTTGAGATGTCTGTCGTTTTGTAACTGCTTTCTCAGGAATGGCTCTGAGAATTATGTTCCTCAGAGGAACAGTAACTTCTGTTGCCCACTTTATGTGGCTATCTATTGCTTGTTGAAAGTTGATTTCCATGGGTAGATTCTGTTCCAGACTGTGGTAGACTGGTAAAGGGTCACACTCTCAGCTGTGCTACTAGTGTCTGTCAGAATATTGAGCTTGTTTTTTTAAAAATGTTTTTTTTTCATTTTGGACCATATTTTTCTGCTATTATGTCCTAGACCTTCTATATCAGAGTGGCCAATAATGGTAGGTCGGCACCATTTTCCTCATCTGGTCTCAGAAACATGGAGGTTGTACTTTGTGGGGTGCAATAAAAAACAGTTTTAGGGGTACTTTTGGTTGTTGATTTTCTTACTCTTTGTCTCTACCAGTCAGGACAGACCTATAGTTGCATCTTCTATGATCATTTGGAAGCTTTAGTGCTTTTGCAAACAATGTCCACAGTAGGATACAGAACATGATCTTCGTGAACTCTTCTGCTGATTGACTAAGCTATCACCCAAGCCTATGATCCTAAGGTCCCAAGCCCAGTGACTCCTACCCTCAAGGTCTACGGGTATGGCTAAGAAGGTTTCATAACTTCCCCCCTTCCAATTTTCTCTACTGTATACATGGATATATTTTCAGTACATACAAATATGAAAAGACTTCAAAATGCTTGCAAAAAATTCCATTATTTTAAAAAACTTTTTGGCTATGAACTTTTTGAACCTACCTTATATATCTATAGACATGTCCTCTTCATGCCTTTGGTATGACTTCCTCTAAGTGGCTTAAAACTGTATCGCCATGACTTTTATTTTTGTTATCTCAGAACAGGACAATTTTGCCTTGGAAACCTGGTTCACAAAAAAGTGCTAGATAGCCCCAACGAACATGGAGTCTATAGTGAAGCATCTTCAAGTACTCTATACCTTGCTAGCCTTTTCTGTAAATATAAAAAAAAAACAAATATCTTCTGTATATTTAGGTACAGTGGCTTTTGAAATACACGCTAATAGAATCCTGATTGGTTAGATTAAATCTATTTTAGAAGAATTATGTGATTAAGGTCTTTTTCGTAGACTTTAGCAATCAGTGAAACTCAGGCATGAATATTTACCTTTTTAAAGGGATTGTACTCCATAGAAAAGTTTGCATCTCCCCATTGGAAGGGCGTCTTTGCCTTTCTTTCCAAGTCTGTTATTTTCAGTAATGAGTAACAGATACTGGGCCAGCAGGTAACACTATATGGATGATGAGAGAAAAAAAAAAACACTCCCTAGTTCATCAGGATTTTGTCCTACATAAAATGCAGGTCACATGGTAACTCAGCAATGCTCTTACTCCAAATGTTCTCTATCATGCCCTTTTATTCTTTGTTCCCTTTCAAAATCTGGATGTATGCGTGGCTTCTGTGGGCCAACTTAGGTATTAGATGAACCACCTGCATTTCTTATTTAATAACTGGTCCATCTGTTCGTAGCATTACCTTGTTTATTGTCGTTCAAATTGCTCTGGCCTAAAAGCAATGGCATAAGATGAAGGTTTTGGGAAGCACCGTTTTATTACAGACTCTGGTCATTTTATTCTACTTGCAGTTGTTAACTCTGTGCTCACTGTGGCTATCCAAGGATTCAATCTGTGTCACAGAATGGGAGGACATTAAGTATTAGGCAAATGATAGTTGTTTTTAAAGTACAAGAACAAAACTTGCTCCCGGATTTGAAAAATAGAAAATCTCACAAACGGGTGTACAGTACATGTGAAGTGGAGTGCCTCCTGATATTGATGGATCTTGGGAATCTTATTCTGAATGAAATTGCCCAATCAAAAAAGTACACATATTAGGGCTGATCCCTGGTGGCATAAGCGGTTGAGTGGAGGACTGTGTGCCGTGGGCTTGGTGGTTCAAATCCAGCGGTGGCTCTGAGGAGCAACACTGGCTAGTGCCCATGACCACCAGAGGCAGTGATGCCCTCCCCCTAAAAAAATACACATAATATAGGACACCACAATATTATATGAAAAGGGGGAATAAAACCCAAATTAATACTTTTATACCAAAAGGAACAGACTTAGGAGATGTCAAGGAGAGGATGTGAGGGCAAGAGAGGGAAGAGGAAGAAATGGACTCAGCTGCTGGTGGGTGTTAACAGGTGTGCAGTGGAAGAGACTAGTCTTTAAGAAGGAGCCCTGATTTGGGTAATGGCTATGATTTAAGCTGGGATCGTCATGGCCAGCAATTCGAAACCACGAGCAGCACCAAAGGAGAAAGGCTCAAATTGCTACCCCCTTGATAGTTATAATTTCAGAAATGCACAGGGGCAGGTTACATGTCAGCACTAGTTTGAAGACGGTGAGAGTCCTTAAGAAGCAGGAGGGAAATCAGAGCCTGGAGGGAAGGTAAACCGTGAAGGGGTTGATAAATAGTCTAAATGTTTGAATGTGAAGCTGGTGATCTGAAACATGAATACCCACTTTATTTTCAATATACATAGAATTGCAAATTTTAAAAACCGAAATATCTCACACATATATGAAAGCTCTTGGGTAGGGTCAGATCACCTTGGTTTCGCAAGGTCCACTTTTCCTTTTTGTAAGGTGGGAGAGAGATTTTTAAGATCTTGTAGCAGATTTGTTCCGTGCAATATGTTGTACGATTTCTTCCTTGCTGCTGCTGTGAATATTGACTCATATAAAAGGAAATCCTTTGACAATGTACTAAAAATATTGGTGCATGGAAGAACAGGATAAAAAGGAAAAGTTCATTGTAAGCTATGTTTGTTGGCGGTTGCTCTCAGGAGGAAATGAGGCACTAGATGCAGCATGAACAATGGAAATAGAAAGCCGATGTAACTCCTTTCAGGTAGTATATTATTACTTCCATTTTACTGATGAAAAACTGAGTAGTAGAGGGATTACATGGCATGGATTCGAAGGCTACATATATTAAAATGATTGGAGAACCAGGACTTGAACTGACTGACTCCAAAATCCATCGTTGATGTTGTTCGTTGCTGTTCAATCCATTCAGAGTCTTGGGGACCTTACGCAGAACAAAGGAAATATCACCAGCCTTCTTCAAGATCTTTGGTGTCCAGATATTTGAAGCCATTGTTATAGTTACTGTGATGTTTATGGTTATGGCTATCTCTTCGGCAGTTTTCTTTTATTAGGAAGATATCATTGATGTAGTTGTTTTCTTTATCCTCTCTGGAAATTTCATACTGTCTAGTCAAAAATAAGTCCCTTCCATCACCAAAAACTTGGAATTCTGAAGAAATATTTTATAATGATTAGGATTCAAACAAAGAAGTAGAGCCAGTGGGACATCTATTTAATCTCTCTCTCCCTCTCTTTCTCTCTCCTCTGTCAACAAGCTGACCTACTTCCCTATGGATTTAGTGTCTGATTACAGGGGTACAGAAGAGCTGGCTCAGCAGTTCCTGTAAGAATGGAACTTGCTGTACAGAGTAAAGTCAAGAAATGAAGATTGTGAGGAAGGGGGAATAATGAGCATGGCTACGAACCCCATGACTCTGAACTGGGACCCCAAAGGATAATCTGAATCCATTATATCTTACTATCTCTGATACTGATAACCAAGGTCTCCTGCTGAAGCGAGTGCAATTTTCCATGGAACTAAACACATAAAGAGGTCAACTGACTGCCTCACACAACTACAGCAAGGCAACAAACTTAGCTACCAGGTATGTGTACTGCCAAACGACTGCTATGTTTCTTTTCTCCTTTCAATAACATATTCTTCCTCTTGATCAATCCTAAATAGAAGAATATATTAAAACACCCCCTAGAAATGTCATTCTATCTAGCCCAGTTGATACATTGCAACACCATTACACCTCAGCATTCTTATTCTAATAGTATGCCACAACTGCAGTATTATAAGGCTAGATACGTTAGTACAAAAGTATGTGTTTATTGAGGATCCTTCAGATGAGACAGTATCGACAGTCATAGGAGGGTAGGTGCAAAAAATCATAGTCATCATTTACACACATAAGTGAAGGCATCATAAGCTAGGAAAATTGATTTTAAATTACTATTTTAACTACAATAAGAATAAAGTAGAAATTGCATGGTCTGTAGCATTTGACTTGGCTAAGATGCTAAGAACTCACCTCAGGGTCCCTTTCCAAGTTAACTATGCTCATAGAAAAAAAATGATTGAATGAATTTCTTTTTTGATAGCTTCACACATATGTTTAGGCAAAAAGTATGGGGTTTAAGCTTTTGTCTCATGCCTTCTCTCCTATTTCTTCAAAAAATGTAGCACATGGCTTTCCAAAATCTAGTTTATAAAGCACTAGAGAATTATTGTAAGCACAGACCAAAGGGGAGAAAAAAAGGAAAAAATCAATTAAGGTGTAAAATAGGGCACCTTCTCAGGTACTCTCCTTCAGTGTGTAAATATCAAAACTGGAAATTATATTGGTAATTGGGCAGTCTTGGGTGTGGGATTGCAGTGAAATGACATAGTTGCCACTAGAACTTTTTAGTATGCTACATAGTTCAGTTTCAGATTGACGCTAAACAAATTAATGCAATGCATCTCTCAGTCTCTCAAAGGGGATTGCGAGTGGCTTTTCAGAAAGACTTAAAGCATCTCTTCAACCCAGCTACAATTGTTCTGGAGCAGACGGCTGTGCAGGAGGCACCAGCACAAAGAGCCCAAATGTTAGCGATGCTCAAGATGGGAAGCCGGCTGGCCCAGAACTGGATGCAGTAGAGAGAGACGGTCAATGACACCATATTATCATGCAGACCCAAGTGTAATTATCAGGGATGCCAGAGAAGTACTTTGGGGTACTGTGAGTGGGTGCTAAGCTCTGGGCTGCACTTGGCATGGCTGGCAGTTCAAAATCACCAACAGTCAAGAGAGAAAGACAGGGTTCTGTATTCCTGTGAGCAGTTACAGTCTCAGAAACCCACAGGGCTTGCTCTGAGTCGGCATTGACCCCAGTACAGTGAAAGCTGAGTGGGTCGACCTCACGTGAGAGAGAGAGAGAGAGAGTGGTGACAGAGGATCAGAGAAATTATCTAAGTCTGACCTTGGCCATGGGGAAGAGTTTATCTTCTGGAGTTGAGGGTCCATATCCTGTACTTTGTTTAATCTCACATTGGTTTAAAGGCTGGGTGAAGACAGAAGATATGAAAATTTAAAAGGGTACTTAACTCTTGATTTTTCAATTTATCCTTGCATTACAATGATTGCGACTTAAAGTGTTTACAATTAAAGTTAATGAACATTTTATTGCTCATGACAGTTCACAGTAAATTAGACTCTTGCTGTTTTCTTTTTAAAGCAAGAGAAGGCCCCAGGCAGCCTCTCCCTGAAGCCGGAGCTGTGCAGACTAGGTTCCACTGACTGCTTTGTGGGGAGAAGCCCGAGAGCAGGGAGTCTTGGAAAAAGAGTTAGTTATAAAACAGTCAAAGGCTACTTGAGGAGTTAGTGTGGAGTTAGTAAAATCACCCTGGGTCCTTGGCGGCAATGGGTGACACAGTCCCTGCCCTGGCGCAGCCTGAGGATTCTATAGTACTGGTGTCAGCTTGGTTCTGGCACTGGAGGCCCATTGAATTCCTGAAGTCTTCCCTTCCCCATATGTACCTCAGCTCCTTTTTTAAGGATGAACTGTTCCTTCTTCCTTTGCACAGTAGGTGAATCAGGGTCTGGGCACCTGCAATCCAGTCTCAGTTCCGGCTCAGCTCTCCTCTCTGGATTCAGTATCCTTGAGTATATAAGAAGACATCTGGGCTAGAACAAATTATATTTGCTGAAGGTGTCTGTTGGGCTCCTGAAGACAACTACAACTAATAAGACAGTTCAGCTTTTTATAATGCCATACAGGAGAATTTAAAATATGATTTCTTGGGCAAAAATGTTGGATGCTCTTAAAGGATCTTCTGTTTGTCCAGTACCCTGATCACCATGCAGCTGGAGTCTTCCTAAGCCTAGCTTTGTCTCAGATTGCATTGGCTGGACAGGTCCTCGCTCCACATGACCACTTGACTTTTCTTGTCATGCATATAAATGGATGTTAAAATCTTCCTGGTTTATACCTCTGTTTGGTCAGAGGAAGTTTTCTTAGTAAGAAATACTTGGTCAAGGAACTAGCACCTACGTAAAAATACATGTTGATGCTGCCTCAGTGGCAATGGAGGACATGACTTTGCTGCTGGGCTCCACTTTAAGTAGGTGAAGGTGATAGACACAGACCGATGCATTACTTCTGGTCCAGTTCCATATCCACAGCTTCAGGGTTTTCCTTGCAAAATTTAACCACACATTTCATTTTCTATATAGTGTTTTCCTACCATGGGTTCATGATGTTCGTAAGCTGATTCTTTCTTCTGACTTCCTGATCCAAAGGACAAATGCAAAGCCATCTCTAATGCCCCATTCTTTATCTTGTATCAGAGTTGACCAACCCTGATAGGTTTTCTTATTCCTGCATCTTTCTCCATCATCTCTTTGGCTTTTATCAACTTCCAGTTGATGGTCTCATTGCCTCTCAATTATCAAGAACACATGGCAGGTCTTTTGGGCTCTATCGACCCTTCACTCCAATCTGTTTTGGATGGTTCTTGGAGGTCCTACCTTTGTCTTCACCAGGGTCCCGTCTGACTTTTCTGAAGAAAATGACCTATGCTGTCATTTGAGAAGTACCTGAGTAGTGCAAAGAGTTAGGTGCTTGGCTACTAATGGAAAGTATGGCAGTTAGAATTCATCCAAAGTTGCCGGGATGAAAGCTCTTATAATCCAGAGTAGCCCTTAAAAGTCTGTGGAGCAAAGTTCCACTCTAATACATATGAAATTACCATGAGCCAGAACAAAGAGGATGGCACTCTTTTAAAGAGCTCTCTGAAACGCTTTCTCTGCCCCAGGCAAAATTAGTCCTCACATTATCCTCTTCTAGTCGTTTTCTCCCTAGACTATGTCTCAATTCATCCTCAACCCCTGCTCAAGCCTTATTTCTTTCCTGAAGATTTCCCAGATAGTCTCATGATCAAGGAGACACCTCTCTACCCATTAGTACCATATCTGATTCCCTCTCAGTGTCAGTCCACTGGCAATGGTTAGGCACGCTTGTTTCACAGGCACAGGTTCAGATAATGTCATGTGGTGATCGTATGCTGGCACGTAAGGTGGGAACACATAGAAGGCAGCTCTGTGGGAATGTTTCTCTTGGACCCCTCCATACTCAGTCAGCCAAGCACCTGCCTCATCCCCCCAAAGCTGAGCTGCTGGGCAAAAAAAAAAAAAATAATAATAATGGCTATCCGAATCTATACAGTAAGTATCCCATGTTAAAGAATGAACAAGCAACCCCTTCCAAAACCTTACGGATGTGCAAGTTGCAATTTATAGCAACCTTCTAGGGTAGCCTCACGGTGAGCCTGCTCCTCTGGCTTGAGACTGTAACTCTTTGTGGGAGTAGAAAATCCCATCACTCGCCTGAGGAGTGCCTGGTGGATTCAAACTGCTGACCTTTGAGATGGAAGTTCAACACATCACCATGACACCCTTAGGACTCCTGAATCAGAATTGACTTGATGGCAGTGAATTTGGATTTTTTTATAGGACAGAGAAGACACACACACACACACACACACACCCATGATATTTGTATGGTTATAATCTTTTTGGAAGTAGATGCTTACACTTTTAATTTATTTTTTTACTATTTATTTTGCATTTTTTTCTTTGTCAAAAAATAATTTTAGTGGGACTCTTACAGTTCTTACAACAAACCAGACACCAACTGTGTCAAGCGCATTTGTACATATGTTGCCATTCTCATTTTCAAAATCTTTTCTTTCTACTTGTATCCTTAGTATCAGCTGCTCTTTCTCCCCCTCCCTTCCTCCTCCTCCTTCCCTTGTGAATCCTTGATAATTTGAAGCTATTTTTATTTATTTTACATCATCTGTTGTCACCCTTCACCTTCATTTCTGTTGTTCATCCCCTGGCAGAAATGTTATACATTGACCATTGAGTTGAACCCCTCATTCTCTCCCTTCTCCCCCCCCCCCACCTTTCCCATACCCTCATAGTATGGCTACTCCCATTGTTGTTCCTAAGGATTTATATGTGTTGGATTCATTGTGTCAAGAGCGCTTATATGTACCAGTGTATATCCTCCAGTCTAGCCAAATTTGTTAGGTAGAACTGGGGTCAAGATAGTGAGGGAGGAGACATTAAAGAACTAGATGAATGTGGTATGTTCCATTGGTGCTATACTACACCCTGGTTGGCTCCTCCCTTCCTTGTGACCCTCTTGTGAGGGTTTCCCAATAGTCCATAGTTGGCTTTGGGTTTCAATTCTGACCCCTCTCATTTGCATCAAAGTGATTGTTTGCTTTGAGTGTACATTGTGATGCCTGATACCTGATCCTGTGGATGCCTTGTGATCACACTGATTGGTGTGCTTCTTCCATGTGGGCTTTGTTACTTCCTTGCTACATGGGAAGTACTTGCTTAATGCCAAGCCTTTCAGATCCCAGATACTACATCTTCTAATAGCCAGTCACCATCTACTTTCTTCACCACATTTGCTTTTGCCCCCATTTTGTCATCAGTGATTATGTAGTGAAGGTGAACATCACAGAATGGCAAGTTATTAAAATAAAGTTTTGATGCATTGAGGGAGGATTTGAGCAGAGGCCCAATGTCCATCTGCTACCTTAATACTTAATACATAAATATATGTACATAAACTTATATCCCTATCATTATATATTAATACATTTACATATGTACATCCCTATGTTTATACCTCTACAAGTGTCCTCTGCCTGTTAGTTCTTTCCTCTGCTTACTTTCCTCCTGTCCCACTATCATGTTGACCTGTATTTGTACTTCCTCTTGTCTGCATTACACTTGATTAAACCCCACCAGATAATCTACACCCTCTTTGACATTGGATTTTAGATCTCTTGTTGTTTCCTTCTCCTGGGATTTTTGTTCTGTTTTGTTTTGTTTGGGCATCACTGCCTCTGGTGGTCGTGGACACCACCCAGCGCCGCTCCTGAGATCCGTCACTGGACTTGAACCACCAAGCCCGCGGGCCACAGTCCTGCACTCAACCGCTTACATCACCGGGGCTCAGCCCCCCTTCTCCTAGGATCTGTGGTATCCCCCCTCCTTTTCCTCTCCCTCCACCTTGCCCATGTTCCCCTGGAACCATTGGAACCATTCTTTTGCCCTAGGGATTGTTTATCCTGTCTGTCTTATGTAGATACACATGAAAGAAAAGAAAAGAAAAAAGAGAACAAAAATAGCCTCTGAATAGTTCCACATCTGTCTTCTTCCCCTTATGACTGTTTTCTGATTGGGTCTGATGTGGTGCCAAGCCCTGCCCTCCTAGTTTAAAGAAATCCCTGGGGACTTTGTCGCTTTGCTCGTCTTGCTGCTCAGTTTGTGTTATGCCCTGGTGTGGGGTGATCAGACTGGGCATGATTCCCGCATGGTGTCTGCAGTGTGGCCTCTTAGCATTGTGGGTCAGTGAGGGGTTACCGTGTCTTTGGTTGACATCAATCCTATTCTCTCTGTGTGTCAGTTGCTCTGAGTAAGAATGATGTCATTGAAGATTGCTGGACCAGATTGCTGGACAGTGGGGACTGTCCACTCTCTCTCTCTTTCCCTTTTAGTTTGCTCCCATGTGGTCCGAACAGACCGGCCACTCTCTCTGGGTTTTATCTTCTGTGTTGTACTCTGTTGTGCATTCTTCTGGGGAGGGGGGGTCCACAAACGTGGGATGAAGGCTGGCCCCGCAGACGTCTCTGTTCATTCTCTGCTACATCTTTCTACAGTGGCGTTCCAAATGGCTTCCACCATTGGAACTTGTGGTTAAAAGATAACTGCTTAACTTTGGTGCCACTCGGGCTCCCTTGCTAAGTTCAAATGCCTGTGTTAATTAACCGTGATAAATAGCTCTGACTGCATTTGGTTTCCTTTACTTTTAGTAGCTGCATTTTTAAAAACGAAAACTGGGATCTTCCCAGGACTTAGCATTTTGAGTTTCCTTTTAATTAGAGCAGAGCAGTGATAGATGTAACATTTTGTATGTTTTTACAAAATGTACACGTTGCTCACTGTAATTCATATTGTCCTTGCTAACTGGTAGAAGCTCTTTAAGGGTCAGCCTGGAAGTTGCAGAATCAGTGGAAACACCTCTACTAAACCTTTCTTCCTTGTGTCATTAATCACAGAACACACACCGACCAAGTGAGCCTGTCAGAGTCACTCCCAGAAGTTGCAGTTTATCTCCACAGCATTCTGGCCCCCTGAACCCGGTAGCTGATTGGGTAATGAGTAATTATACTTATTTCCGTTATTACTCTGACATAGAATTTTTCAGCTTGTAGTTTCTGTCAGTGAATGGAACTAAACTGTGTCTCTTTGAGGCTTGAGTACACAATGAAGCAGAATTAATGAAATGCCATATCCATTAAGGCAAAGCCAGAAAATTACATGCAAATATAAGAGGGTTCTTGGTTCTGACACTGCAGCTACAAGCAAAACTGGAACTGTTGTTTCACATAAATCCTTGAATACAGTCTCTATTTCTTCCTGCTGTTACTCTCCGGCAGTTGGTCCATCTGGAGAGAGTAAGTAAGGAATTAAACCCGGGAAATACCTATGAGGGAATGTGTAGATACTGAGCATAGCTGTAGTGTTGAAATGCACACATCTTCTATGCGACCTCTGTGGTCCTCTCTCTGTGAGGCGAATATGCTCTCACGCTGGCTATGTTATATGCTGACAGTTCTGGACACCGAAGCAGAGCATGAAGAAGACTCGGAACTGCAGTTCAGTAGCCGGACTGGTTGGAGGGTTCACAGTAGTGCACATGACCTGTTTCTGATAACATCTGTTATTGGGGACTTGTAGCATGCAACGTTTACTCGACCGCTTTTTCTACTGAACCGGTCCAAATAGAGAAGGGATTTGCCATCTGCAGGGATGATTAAGAGTTGCTTCAACAAAGCACAATAAAAACAATCCAAACTCGCGGGCATGGAGCCAATTCCAATCTCTAGTGACCCTACCTTTCTGAGACTGTGACCCTCTCTGAAGAGATAGCCTCGTCTTTTAACTTTGAACCATTGTCCGATGCTTACCCAGCAGTTTTCCTAGTAATAGACAATGAAGTAATGCATAATCTCTTGGACTCCCTGTTTTCCAAATGACAATTTACTGTCCTTTACCATGTCCTCCTGGATGGGCCCTCATCAATATGACTATGCTAATAGCCAGACAGACTGTCCTGTTGCTTGACTTCTGGACTCATTCCTGCGTACCGCAGAACAAGACAGTGTTGTCAATGTATCCCAGGTGGGGATAAAGTTACAAATAAGTAACATAGAGTCACTTTGGATGGCGGTCAGTCAGTTCTACAGAAATAACACCAAATGGTTCAAACATTGAAAACCAGGGATCCGGATGCCACTGCACCTTGGAAGAACAACTCGCTTTAGCTACATGGCTTGTGGTGCAGTAGCAACATGCTGCAGTGCTACTATAAGATCAGGAGTTCAAAACCACCCACTGCTTTGTGGAAGAAACATGAGTCTTTTTGAACCTGTAAAGAACTACAGTGTTGGAGACTCCCAGCAGCAGATGTACACTCTCCTACAGGGTGTCTATGAATCTGAATTGAGCGAGTTTGGATTTTGTGGTCTTGAAGCTATGATGGCATATCATCAGTGTGGCACCGTAGTGGAAGATAATGGCGATTAAAGAAAGAAGCATAATATGCAGTGTGTTAAGATCGCCCCGAGTTGAAGCCAGCCTTTTGCTAATGTGCATAGTATTGCTGCTGCTGCTAGTACATCTATGCTAAAAATAGTGCATTCCCTCTTGTTTAAGTGATGGAGTTATTACTTTCAGATAACTGTTTATAATGGATCAAGCTATTTCCTATCCTAGATCTTGTTCTATGCAGCACTGAAGCCAGTAGAATGCTCTCTCTCTCTCTCTCTCTCTCTCTCTCTCTCTCTCTCTCTCTCTCCCCCAGGAACATAGAAGTCTCTTTTCTGCTTCTCTAGCCTGTTTCTGCTTCCTCCAGAGGCTCGCTGACACCCCACAGCTGGCCTACTTTGTACCCTGTCCCACCGGGGCACAGCAGCAGGCAGAAGCCAAAGACCAATCAGTGTTTGATAAAGATAAATCTGTGTTCAAAATGAGAACAGATGTTTAGACAATTAGGAAATGAAACCCTCTGTTGAACTAAATGAAGTAGTCCTTTCTTTTGAGGACTTCAGATTTTGCTGTGGAAAAGACTCATTTCTTAAAGAGTGCTCTGCAGAGTGCATTAACAGAGGGTAGGCCATCAGTTTTGCTTATCCAGTTATGGCATGGCCTTAGCAAATTTATCTTATCCAATTGGCAAGGTTTTCTAATGGAAATGACTTTAATCCTCTCCTTATAAATCAAGGCAGGATATTTTCAGCTGATTGGTCCTGCCTTAGCATCACCTGTGAGAGCATTTACATAAAGAATTCCTTGTCCTATCCCAAACCTCTGGAAGCATTCTTATATTTTGTTATGAGGAAATGGTGACTTCATAGGCATTTTTTAACATGTGAGAAACACCATTGTACAATAATTCTGATTAATAAGTATCCTGACTTGACATAACCCAGTCAGACTAAGGGTACACCCTACCTCTTGGAACTCATTTCACATGTAGGTAGCTCTAAGAATTGGAATATTCTTTAATAATAATAATAATAAACTCTACTACCTAACCACTGCTGGTTAGCTGGTTTTGATTCCTTGAAACCCTATAAGACAGAGTGGAACTATCCTTTGGTTTTGTGAGGCTATACATCTTGATATGCACAGACAATCTCATCTTTCCCTCATGAAGCAGCTAGGGTTGAACTGCTAATTCTGTGCCTAGCAGCTCAACACACAACACACTACACAGCAGGACTCAATTCATTGACCTCTGCCCATGTGCCAGGCGTGTTCCTAGCTGCTTTAAAAGTAGATGCAAACGCCACCTTCGCAGGAGACACATTAGGTAGATATTACTGTTTACACTCAATTTGACTCCAACACCAAATGGATGAGAAAGATACTGCTATCTTTTCCATTTTATAAATGAGAAAACTAAGAGTAGAGAAATTGAGTAATGCCACCTGCCTGGGAATGTGTTCTGAACTCTCATCTAAGAAGTATATCTTCGGAGCCCAGATTTTATCCCCATATTGCATGCCTTTACTTGAGTGAGGAAAACTGTTCTTTTCTATAGTTTCTACTCATCTCTCTTTTAGAAGTACAAGTATAATTAAAGTTGCCTTTTTCCTATATGAAGATTTCTACATTGCACAGAACAAACTCTCAAGACCATTCACGTTAGTACATTCTTGTCCATGCTCTTCATGCAACTTAAGTTTTGTTTTGTTTTTGTTTTCTTTTGGGGCATCACTGCCCTCTGGTGGTGGGAGTAGGAGGCCCAGCCTTTGCTCCTCTGGAGCTGGAATTGAACCTCCATCCCAGTGGGCCGCAGTCCTGTGCACAACCACTACGCCACCGGGGCTCAGCCCCATGCAACTTAATTTTATACATTTTATCTTATTAGTCAAACTGTAGGTATTATGTAAAGGATCACCTTTAGCATTATATCCCAAACCTCAGCTGTGAGTCTCAACTGGCACAAAATTATCTTAAACCCACATTGGAGCACTAGGCTTCATATAATGAAAGTCACTTCCAATGCATCTTTTAACATCATCATGATGTTGATGAGCACTGAGCTCAATATCAGTTTCACTAAGACTGCCACTAAAGCAAATGGCTTCATGTCTGCATCTGTTGAGATGATCTCTGAATTTGCAAATATCACTTTAGAACAAAGCACTCCTTGGTAACCTGTGCTTCTGCCCACACTGAGCTCATGCAGTTGTCAATGTAGCTTATTGAACCAGACCCATGGAAGCAGATATGTTGTCCATTGGTAGCCTATTGGCACCACCACATGACAGGGCTACTAAGATAAAACCTAATATATAGGCCTGAAGATGTTTCATATTGTTGGCTGTGATTCATTATTCATCCTGTCAAATCTTTGGGATCCTTGACATTCTGCATATCTGTTAGCTGGCCCAGCCTCCTTTCATCTGAAAATTTGATCAGCGCACCTTCTGTACTTATTATGCAATTTGCAGCCAACAGGGCTGAATAGGGCAGAGTTGAAGGAAGCACCTGTGGTAGGCTTATAAATTTTGTGGGGTGTGTGCTAACCTCCTAGTTGATCTGAAAAGGGGAGACCCCAGACTCATGATGGCAGCCTAACTTTGGGTATCACAGTACAGGATTGACTTGTTCTATGGGTCTTCATAGACACTATTCACAGTAGCCTACTGGGGCCAGAAAGGTGGTTAACGGGCTTCCGGGAGATAAAATCTATTGTGTATTGTGATAGAACAGCAGGGAGTGAGGCCTGCGGCCAGCAGTCTGACAGGATGGAACTTTCAGGTAGACTATCTCTAAGCATCTGCCTTCCCACCAAGTGCTGGCAAACAGTTTCTAATATTTGGTTAATACTTTTAATTTGGGGGAAAATCTTATATTGGTCCCCAGGTAAGCATTGTGGACAAGACTGTTGCTTCTGAATATATTGCTGCAGTTTGAAGCCAACAGAGCGGTCAGCCTGGAAGGAAAAAAAAAGTTTGTGAAACCGGAGAAAGGAAGGACAAGCTGCTACTTCTGAGGACAAGTGGGGATGCAGAGGGATAGACTAGGACCCCATTCTTCTTTCGTGATCCATAAGACTCCAGTACTGGAAAAATGAGGAGACTTCAAAAAGTTCAAGGAAATAGAACCAAAAGATACAAATATTCAACTTGCTTCTCACCAGAAACTCCATCGAATTCAAGGCTAACCTGTAAAAGTTAGCGTCAGTCATTTGTTCCATCCCGAAAGAACTGAGGGTCCTGTCATTTCAGACATTTTACATTATAAAATGAAGAATAAGGAATGCCCTTTACAGATTTTTTTGAGATTAAAAAGCAAAAAAAAAAAAAAAAATGCCAGGGGCATCCAAATAAGGACTTTTAGGTAGATAGAGAATGACATCCCATTGAAAACCTCATAAAACTGCTCCTGTTTGATGAGACACAGCAACAGAAGCATCATCTTTTTGGTGGAAAAGGATTGTCCAGCAAAGTTTTCTCCAGTATTTTTCTGCTAAAGGTTGGCCTTCTCAGAAATCTCTCCTAATAAACAGAAATTATTGTTCTTTGATCCTCCAGAATGCCAACAAGCCACCTGCCTTGAACATTCCCCCAAACAGGTCTCATGACCTTTATTCCTGGTCAATTTGCCTCCGCTCCAGCTGAGTCATTTCCATGTCTTGATATCCATTACTTTGATTAGGCTGCATCTTCAGGGGTGTACTTGTAAAGCAAAGTTTCATCTCCTCTTACAATGCTTCAAAATTACCCTTAATGATATTGATCTACTTATTTAAATTTTTCGTGGAAAGTTCTGCTCTTGTCTGTCGCTGATCTGAGTGCCACAGTTTGCTTGCTCAGAGAACAGGAAAAGATATCAATTTAAAATTTTAAACATAATTGTGTCAGAATCAATTTAGATGTCTATGAGGTTGGCTATTGGGTTTTTGTTCCTCTGCCTGGCTTCATTTTCTTTTTTTTTTTTTTAGTTTTTTTTTTGGGGGGGGCATCACTGCCCTGGTGGTGGGAGTAGGAGGCCCAGCCTTTGCTCCTGGGAGCCGGAATTGAACCTCCATCCCAGTGGGCCGCAGTCCCGCGCACAACCACTACGCCACCAGGGCTCAGCCTGGCTTCATTTTCATTACCTTCTATTGCTTTCTCTTTTTTTCTACTACTTTCTTTAAATGATTTATTCATTTGAAGATTTCTGATTTTGAGGCAACCTTATATACTTTACACAATGTGTCACTAATTTCACCATTCTCCCATCCCAGATTTACCATAATTTGATGCTTGTCATTTTCTCTCTTTGGGTAGAATTCATGTGGATCAGATACAGAGGCTTTATCTAACTTCTAAGAGCCTCAAACTAGATCCTCTCCAGATATAACTAGTACACATTTGCTTTGGTTTTTTTTCCTCATAATATGTATGAATGATAATTAATTGAAATTGCCACATGTCCCTCTAGGAGCACTCTGGCCTTACTTCTTCCAATATAGATTAGCTTATCCCTTTAGCAGTCCATGGTACTTTCAACATTATTCCAGCACTGCAATTCAAAGGCACAGCATCTTCCATACTCTTCCTTATTCAGTGTCCAACTTTCACATGCGTGTGGTGCAGTGGACAATACCATGACTTGGATCATGCACACTTTACCCTTCAAGTAGCATCCCTGCTCTTCAATTCTCTACAGAGGTCTTGTACAGCAGATTTAACAATGAAATAAGCTATGTGGTCTCTTTTCTGCTCCTTCCGTGAGCATTGACTGTGGATGAAAGTAAGACAAAGGCCTTCATGACTTCAAACTTTTCTCCATTTATCAGGTATACCTATTTGTCCAGGTGTGAGGATTTGGGTTTTCCTTATATTCAGCTGTAATCTGTACTTAAGGCTACCATCCTAAGCTTCATCAGCAAGTGCTTCAATTCTTCCTCACTTTCAGCAAGGAAGGTCGTGTCATCTGTATATGACAGGTTGTTCATAAGCCGTCCTCTAATTCTGATGCCATACCTTCTTTATCTAGTCCAGCTTCTCTGATTATTGGCTCGGCGTACAGATGACACAAGTTGGGTGAGAGGCTACAATGTTGATACGCACCTTTTCTGATGTAAAAGCATTGAATATTTCCTTGTTCTTATCACACAATCTCTTCTTGATCCACGTACAGACACTACATGAACACAATGAAGTGCTCTGGAATCCACATTTTCCTCAAGGGTATCCACAGTTTATGATGGCTCACACAGTTCAATGCCTTTGCATAGTCAATTAAGCACATGTCAACAATTTTCTTGTATTCCTTTCTTTGAGCCATGATCAATATGACATCAGTAATGACATCACTTATTGTTTTCTGAATCCCTGAACTTCTGGAAGTTCCTTATCCCTTTACTGCTGCAACCATTGTTGAATGATGTCAAGTAAAATATTACTTGTGTGCTTTATCAATTATATCATTATATTGTTTGAGCATTATATTCAGTCACATTTCTTTTGAATGTGTACACACAGGGATCTCTTCCAGTCAGTTGGCCAGGAAGTTCTCATCCAAATATCTTGGCATAGATGAATGAGTACTTCCAGTGTTTCATCAGATTTCTGAAACATTTCATTGGCTATTCCATCAATTCCTGGAGCTTTATTTTCAGCTAATGCATTCAGTACTCCCTGCACTTCTTCCTTCAGCGCCACTGATTCTCGCTTGTCTGTGTTTGCTAGTTATCTCATTTCCTAGTCATATATAAAATGTCTCTACTGGTCCATGGCAATATGGAATTACTCAAGGAACAAAAGTCTAGAAAGGATAATTTCAGTTTAGCTAATTGCATAATCTTGTGTGATACTTAGGTTTTGCTTCAATTTGGCTTTGCCAGGATTCTTAACAGTTTCTTTGGCAGTTAAGGCTTAGTATTATGTGATCTAATATAAAGTTATCAACTCCATGCTGGGATCTGCTGCAAAGAGCCTAGCGGTTATAAAAAGTTTAGTGGGGAATGCTATACCCCTTGTTCAGGTCACAACTCTGACACAACTTAAAGGAATTTTCCTTGGGGATATAGACCACTCCTGTGGAAATTCTAATTTTCTTTTTGCTGGATCTAGCTCATCTCCCTCTGGTTCTGTGGCATAAACTAATGGCTTGCCATATACCTGCTGATCCCAGGAGTCATCAGCCACCAGCTTTCAGACCAGACTTCTGACCAGCTAAACTTGAATTCATCTGCCTTGCAAACACTAGCCTGTGGGGACTCACACTAGACTTTCCCCCTTCTATCATTGTAAGCCATTTTCTTAATAGCTTTCTCTCTCTCTCTCTCTCTCTCTCTCTCTCTTTCATTCTCTATCACATGTAAATAATTAAATCAATATAGCTATATAGATACACACATGTGTTGCTGTTTATTCTTTTCTAGAGAACTCAGCATAACATACTTTGTTTCATGTGACATCCATGGATGTCTCTTAACATACATATTTACCAAAGGAAGACAACTGTGAAACATACTTCAGTTTAATTTAATGAAATTGCTATTTGTACATTTGAAAACACAGCAACTCTCTTCCCCAAAGTGGATATGCCTTTACATTGCTTTCGACTCATATCAATGTTATGTATGCCAGAATAAAGCATTGCCAGTCCCTTGGTCATTTTCATAATCATCACTGTGTTTGCATCTATCCTGTTAACCCACTCCATGATGCCCCTTGTGAATTCATTTATCCTTCTGTTTATCCATCGTGCTGTCCTTTTTTCACTGATTGGTCTTTTCTGATGATGTGTCCAAAGTAAGTGAGCTGAAGTCTCACCATCTTTGTTTCTAAGAAGTATTCTTATTGTACTTATTTCAAGTCTGCTTTCCTTGTTCTCCTATTCACAATATGTTAGATATTTTTTTTACTACCATCAAGCTTGGTATACAGTATTTTTTCTGTCTTCCCTTTCCATTGTCTAACTTTTAATGCCCATTATACCATCAAAAACTAAAGGATGGTATATGTACCTTGTTTATCAAAGTGATATATTTGATGTTCCCCACATTAAAGAAGTCTTTTGCAACAGATTTTCTCAATGACATAAATCACTTGTTTTATTAATGGCTACCTCCATTTGGTTGATTGTTGATTCAGGTAGAGTGACATCCTGGATAATTTCAATTTCTTATATCTATCTATATATAAGTTCTGAGTTCGTAATTCTGAGAATTTTCAAATTCTCTGTGTGCAGGTGCAATTCATACAGAAGACTGAATTCTTTGAACTTCATCATAAGTCCTTCATTAAAAAAAGTGCTTCAAGTCATCTTCATTTGTAGCCAGCAGAGTTTTATCTTCTGTGTATCACAAGTTGTTGGGGAGTCTTGTTCTGATTCTGATATCACATTATTTTTCATACAATCTAGCTTGTGTATTTCTTTTATTACTAAGTCAGATTTATCTTTTGATACTCTGAAATAAATGCATAGATATAAAGTTAACTATTATACCAATTCTTGTGAAGTTAGGGGAATGGAGAGGTAACAATAAAATAGAAAATATCAATTTATACAGAAATATATTCCTCTTAAAATAAGGAAGACTTGTTAATAGTTACTGCTGTAGCCCTTGTTTCTGAAACTGACCATCTGGATGCGAGTGATATTTATAAGTACTTTCTTATACTCAGTCCAAATTTTCTTTTATTTTATATAATCTTTTAGCTGGTCATGATTACTTGCCATTTGGATTGATTCAAACCTTCATTCATGAGGAGCCTGGGACTTTATAGTCCTGTCTGATTTGAGTTATTGAAAATTTATACTGATGTTAACTGCAAGATCTGAGAGTACTTGTAGATAGCTCAAGCTATTGAATTCCAAGTACACTTCTTGTCCTACCATATGAAGTATCAACCCTTTGTCCTCTTGAAAACCTCACTTACCTCAGCAAGTAAAATAATTTCCTTCTTTATCCATTGATTTCCTGATGGACAAGCTGAAAGTGGTCTAGAGACTGCTCCAACATGTAGTTTATGTAATGATTGCTGTGTCCTTCGGGGCACAGTCTTTTAGACCAGAAAATGGCCCAAAGTTTAGGTAAAATGATACTTTCTTTGGTGGACCAACCAGGGTAAAATAGGTGAAGACATTTCTATTTTTCAAATATCTTGATTCCAGAATTTAGGAATTCTGGCCAAGAGAGAGAAAACATGCTATATTGCTCGTGGCTTTAAAGCATATACTGTGTTCCTAGAGAGATCACAGAGATTCAGGCCCACACACAAGGACCTGTAAGTTGCAAGGATTGTGATGCCAATCAGTGCTTTACTCAAAGTACATATTGGATCCATGAAGAAGATGGATGGACCTTGAACATTGAGAGCAGGTTATAATCAACTCAGACAAGTAGTGCCTCAAGTCATGACTGCTACTCCGAATATGGGTTCATTGCTAGAGCAAATCAGCACTGTTTAGGTAGCTATGATAATCACAGTCCCCTGGAGTGGATGCTGATTCATAGTGAGCCTCCAGGACAGAATAGAACTGCCCAGGGGAGTGTCTAAGACTGTAACTGCTTAGAGGATTAGAAAGCCCCGTCTTTACCTCATAGAAACGGATGGCTTCTAACTGCTGGTTTTATGGTTAGCGGCCAAACAAATAACCACTGTACCACCAGAGCTCCCTATATGCAGCTATAGATCTGAAAGCATACTTGTACTGCTACGTTAAGACAAGAAGTCCATCTTGACTGTCTCAGTTCCAATGACGTTAACTCTCCAGCTCTATGCCATGACCCAGTTCATCTTCAGGAAACTCATATTGGTTCATATTGGCTGATGCCTTCCTGCTTGAACTTCATGTGCAGGATGCAGCAATAAATCGATATACCATGGATTGGGTGAGGAAGAAACCACACAGACAAGAAGACTTTGCAATCTGCACTTTTAGGGTCATGTGGTCAATCATCTAAATACCCGTATAGCATTTTTGCAGCCTGAATGTCTCCATTGTCTCTACAGTTTGAATACATTTTGGTCATTCTGCATAAAGCACTACCTCTCTCCAAGTTATATAGCCCTGGACTGCAGTGATCTAGCATAGGAGAAAAACAAGGACACTACATTAGAAATGGGCTAATAGTTTTGCTACAGTTGGGCTACTTAGACATTTTTATTGGACAGATCATTTGTTTTTCTTTAAGATAATCTATTTACCTGGAGCAAACCCCAATTCATAGTCGTCCTACAAAACAGTGTAGCATTACTCTGTCATGTTTCTACAATTGTAATTAGTTATGGAAGTAGACGTCCTCACATTTCTCACATGATGAATCTGGTGAATTTGAACCAGTGATCTTTGGGTTGGCAGCACAACTCCTAACCCACTGTACTAACCCAGAAACAAGGAATGAAGACAAAATGAAATCATGAGTTCAAATGCGCCATGGTGGTGTAATGGCTTATATGTTGAGCTCTAATCCAAAGATCAACAACTCTAGGAGATGCTCCACAGGAGAAAAGTGAGGTTTTCTGCTTGCATAAAGATCTACAGTCTTGGGTCCCCTAGAGAACAATTCTACCCTGTCCAATAGAGTTACTGGAGGCCTTAATGATCTCAATGGCAATGGATTTGGTGATTTGTTTGTTTGTTTTTGGAATACAGCAGAACATAGAATCCCTACAGCCCCTTCTATGTGCAGACAACATATGAATTTTAATGCATTTAATCCATGTACATTTTTTATCACCTGCTAACAGATGAAGGCAGGGTATCTGAAAAGCAGTTTAATTTTCCCAGGTTCACACTGTTAGGAAGTGGCGGGGCCAGCAACTGAACCCAAGCTGTTTGGTTCGCCCTCCTCCCCACATTGTTCTTTCCATTCGGCATGTCCCCACTTACCATGGAACATTATAAACCATGAAACACCAGCAGTGTACACATTTATACTCTGAGCTGTTCTTTGTGAATTACTACTGAAATTCACTGATCTCCTCATCCCCAACTGCCCAGAAATCCTCTGTCTAGCCATCCAGGCTTTCCATCTGGTTTCTGAAATGACCTAGTTTTACAAAAACTTTTTTCCTCATTTCTGCAATTTGCTGTTCTGTGTGTTTATGGTTTCTGAAAACACTTTGACATGGGCTTCCTCCCACCACTCCATTTAGTAATCTGTGCCAGCTTGTCCTCATTTTATATTTGAAAAAACTAAGTCAAGGACAGGTAATAATGTATCAAAGACCACATCACTGGTGAGTAGCAGAGTCCTTTCACTCCCACCTTGGGCTTTCCCCCCTGTAAGAGTCCTGTAGGAAACCCTAAAACCTATCAATCCTATAAAGCAACATTTTCCATCTCTATCAAAAGACCTTTGTACTGTCTGACATATGGATGTATGCAACTATCAAAACAGGCAGAAAGACCTGGTCATTTCTACCTGAAAATCAGCCTGTGAGAACCTTATAGGTCACAAGTATCCATTCTTTAACTGGTGATGGAGATGGTGCAGGCCAGGCACCATTGCATTGTGTGTTCTGTCATGATGAGTCAGTCGCTGACTTGACAGCAGCTATACAACCACAACAATTCTCAGGAGACTCATACACCAATGGACATGAAAAGCCCAACGTCTCTCAGCGGGACTGTACTCCACAATTCTCCTAGACAGAGTATCCTCCTAGAAAACACCAAAAGTGAACAAATCCTACTGTATGGAGGCTAAGTGAGTTACAAAAAGACTCTCAATACTCACCGCTTGCTACTTTGTGTCACTTTTTATTAAATTCACTAGGCTTCGGTTAAACATGCTGTTGAAAATAATAGAAATTCTTGAGCAAAGAGTGATGCATTGTCTTTTAATCAGTCTTTGAGAAAGTAAATTTAGGATTCATTATATAAGCATATGCCAGTCTAAGTGAAAGTGGCAGCCAGAAGGCAGGAAATACAGCAACTCTAGCTTTTGCCTCAAGGTCATTAATTGAATTTTGGATACCTTGAAGTTCAGTTACACAAGGTAGAGTTACCAAAAAATTCCACAAAAACAAATGCTGCCAACAAGTCAATTCTGACTCAAGCACCGCTCTGGGACAGACAAGAACTGCCTCTGTGCATTGCTGAGACTGTATTTCTTTACAAGAGTAGAAAGCCTCATCTTCTCCTGAACGTAAAGTTAAGAGTCTGCTTTTTACTGGGAAGTCTAATAATGATCTAATAGCAGTTCTTATGGTACAACAGTTAAGCACTTGGTTGTAGCTGCAAGGTTTATGATTTGAACTTGCCAGTGGCTTCTCAAGGGAAAGCCAAAGATTTGCCAATTTTCTCTCACTAAAGAATACAGCCCAGAAAACACTAGGGGTCAATTCTACTCTGTGACATTGAGTTATGATCAAATCAAAATTTAAATTTGATAGCTCACAACAAGAATGGGAAGAGACAGTTAATGGTAAAGGATGATAGCCTTTACAGAAGAGGTCCTAAAATATGATTATTAATTAATTTTATCTATTAAATCCTTTCTTGGTACCAAGTTGAACCATAGGAGACTTAATACTAATCCATATCTGACTCATGAAAGGATCCGTTTCATATGATTAGCAGAATAAATTCTCATTAGGATTTTTGTTCATATAAGTGTCGCCTATGCTCAAAAGAGGCCCCAGAACATAAAAAAAAAATGAAACAAACACCCTGCTCCCATCCAGCAAATTTGACCCATCCTGATAGTCCAAGCTACATAGTAGACAGTGTCACTGGGCCTTTCTTCCCTGCTATTGTTGAGAGTGTTTTAACTTTCAACCTTGAGATTAGTAGCCAAGAGTAAACCATGCATGCTACCACGAGACCTTCCTTGGTACTTCAAACCAAACACTCTTTCAAGAAGATTCATCCTTATAGGGACCCAACCAGTCAGAATCAAATGGCCCCACAAAGTTTACAAAGGGAGAAAGATGAAGATTTCCACCCTGGAATGAGTTGTAGTCTTTTTCTACTCCCATAAAGAGTTAAAGATCCTTGTTCCATAGGTTTGCTGTGCATCACAGAAGGCATGATGGTATTGAGTTTAGTTTTGAAGTCTTTACTCATTCAGACTGAACCATCTTTCTCCAATGGAGCAGCTGGTGGATTTGAATTATTGACCTTGTGGTTAGCAGCTGAGCACTTACCCACTGTGCCCCTAGGGTCTCTTCCCTAATACATACTAGATGCTTAATATATATTATTTGATAAAATGGATGAATAAAGGTAAGTTGAAAGCCTACCAACTGAAAGCAAGTAGAAAATGAATGTGCGCTAGACATAAAAATGTAAACAAACAACATTTAAATAACCCATGAGGAAAAAAAAAAGAATCCATAGTGTAAATTAAAAGAAGTAAGTTTAGTATCTGTCAAGAGTAGGAGAGCACACTAGAAGACAGAAATTTGTCTTGGAGTTACCTTCGGTGAGATTTGATATTGATTTCTGTGATCCCCAAGGCATTGTTCTCAACTGCTATTTGCTAGTTTGAAATTTCTGGTTTTAATTCCCATCTAAATAACAGAGATATTAAAAAGGAATAACTCATGTCCTTCGATGTTTACAACCAAATCTAATTTCATTGAGCAATGTACAGGTTCATAGTTATGAGAGGAATGTGAAATCGAAATTAAAAGTCCTGTGATGTGAAACAGAGTGTTTCTTTTCAAGAGTTTCCAAAACTTGCATGAAGCTTTCTTGCCCCCTCCCTTTTCTATTTAATCAGATTTCCAGATTAGAGATGCAATTTCCTTTTTTGTCTAGAGAGGTTTATTAGAATGCTGCTTGCTATTGTTTCCTTGCCGTATCCCGCCCCAGGTTATAGAAATAGAGTGCCTTTCATAATTATTTACTTTCCTGATTTAATGAACAAAACTGCTATGACACTTCATCTTCTGCAGGAGTTAGTTCCCAAAGTCAGTGAATAAGGTGAAAATCATACAAAGTTGGGATCTAACAGAAACATCTTTTATAGTATCCATTGAATAAAATATTCAGAATTTCAAATGTAAAATACATTTAAATACATGTATATACATGTATACATGCTGCAAATACCAAAAAAAAAACTTAGTGAAGATATAAAAGATAAGAATATTGGTAGAGTCAGATATTAAGATTCTCTTGTCCTTAAAAAAATGATAGGTTTCATGGTGCTAAACATGGGGTAGGTGAGAATTATATAGCACTTCTACTTATATGTAGGAATTATTGCATTTTATATTAGTAGTTTGTCTCTTCTCTTTTACTTGTCAGTTTGTCATACTTTGATGGCTGATGTGTTACTGTGATACTGGAAGCTATGTCAGTGATATTTGAAATATCAACAGGGTCACTCAAGGTGAACAGGATTAAGCAGAGCTTCCAAACTAAGAATATACTACAATGAAGAAATAGGCTCACCATTCTGGGGAATTAGCTGCTGAAAACCTTTTGAAGAGCAGTGAGACATTGTCAGATATAATGCTGGAAAATGAGCCCCACAAGCTGGAAGGCACTCAAAACATTGAAGAGGAGCTACCCTCTCAAACTCGAGTCTTCACGGCATGGGTGGAGAAAAGCCTTTGCTATGTTCCTTTTCTAATATGACAAGACTCAAAATGAGAAGTAACAGCTGAAAACGTCTATCAATAATAAAAATTTGAATTGTGTGAAGTACAAACTTAGGTAAAATGGAAGTCTTCAAAAATGAAGTGGAACGCACATGATCCACATCGTAGAAAGGGCAGTTGTTTGGTACCATCAAATCAGTTTGGAGTCATAGTGCAAGCTCTTGGTACAAGAGCAAGGACCACTGACTGGTTATGCATCATTCCCACACTCATTCTTCTGTGTGAGCCCATTGTTGCTGCCACTGGGTCATTCCACAGTGCTGAGGGTCTTCCTCTTTTTCACTGCCCTTTCACTTTAGCAAGCTTGATGTCCTTCTCCAGGGACAAGTGTCTCTGCTAACATGTCCAAACTATGTCAGACAAAGTCTTGCCGTTCTTTGTTGAAAGTCACATTCTGGTGGTACTTTCCAAGACTGAGGTGCACCTGACGACCCAAATCAAGGTATTTTCAATTCCTTTACAAGCATTTGATGATTGGACATTGAATCACATACAGGAAGCCTGGAGAAGAATTGATGCATTGAATGTATGGTGCTTATAACCATATTGAAGTATCATGGACTACAGAAAGAATTTCAAAAAAACTTTCTTTGAAGGACAGGATGCTCCCTAGATGCAAGGGTGGTGGAATGGTAAGACTTTGTTTCATATCCTTTGGACACCTTATCTGGAGAAACCAGTCCCTGAAAAAGGCAGCATGGGTGGTAAAGTAACAGGCCATTGAACACAAGGAAGACTCTAGGGGAACTGGATTGATAGAGTGGCTGCAGCAGTAAATCCAGGCATAATAGTTATGAGGATTGGCAGTGTTTCATTCTGTTGTATACAGTGTTACTATGAATAAGACCTAGCTCAATGGCACATAACACTTAAGATTTATTTTGCTGAAAACTACTAATTTGACAGTGAAAACTCACTCTGTGACACCATGGAGGAAAAGGCCTTGATCTGCCAAGAAAGTCTATTGAAGCAGCTCTCACACATCTGTCACAGATGTGGTCACTGTGAGTCAGAATCAACAATGTTTTACATATTTACACATTTACTCACATTGTAGAGGAAATATTGCATCCCATAGACTATGGGATCTAATATTAGCACTAATATGTACACAATTGTGAATCTATTATATATGCACCTAGGCCTTTAAATTGCCAAGATTCCAATACAGAGCTAAATTATTCAGATGTTTTCTAAATATTGTGACCTGGAAAAACAAAGTAAATTTCAAGTGTATCATATAAAAATTTGTGGGCAGTGGCAGAAAATGTTGAGATTCTCGTTTTATTGAAAATGATGGTAACAGAAATGTTGGCATACATGACCCCAAATAAAGGAAAGAGTACTCAAATGGTATGGTGGCTAGTTAATCAATATTCATATCATGTGATTGCTCTTGATTTTGTAGTGTTGTTGGCATTTATCAAATTTCCAAATTTTGTATTTGTTATGATGTATTTTATGTCTATAAATATTCACTTTATATATAAATTGGTATGAAAATGTGAGTGTGGCATTCTTCATATCCTTTTCTAAAGTGAGTCTTTAAAATTGCATTATACTTCAGATGTCACTAACACTGGGCACCTACTATCCAGAATCTTGACAGAGGGTGGCTTTCTATCTGCCATGATGACTTCGCTGGCTTGTGCAGACCACTCCTCCCCTGAAGATATTAGCCTGTCAAAGGCTTCTAAATTGAGCATCATTTACTAATACTCAGAGATGGTAGTCTGTGGAGTTTGGCCTCTGATATTTAGCTGAAGCCTCTCTTTGCACAGAGAACAATAATGAATGGCCAAAATGCAAACAGCAAAATAAGCTAGGAGATTGGCAGCCCCATTCTCAGCCAGGCAAAGGAGCATTGGTGTTTCATTCCTGGGTGAGTCCTGTCTTATGTGATCCAGAAGGTAGAAAAGTCCATTCTCTGTCCTAAGATGCTATTTTCCTTTTCTATTTTATTTTCCCTCCCAACTTTGGTTTAAATTTTCCTAAGATGTTATTTTCAAAGTCATTTCTAAGGAGTATCCCTAAGTCTCTAGGAGTCAGAAAACCTAATTTGATATTAGGTTTGGTCAATATACAGGATTTTCTCAGTGGTGCAGGTGGTTAATCACTACTCTTGGTGGAGATGTTGGTGTTTCAAATCTGTCTAGTGGGGGCTTTTAGGAAAGGCGTGGTAATCATTCTACTTTCAAAACATCAGCCACTGCCAACTCAAAGTGCAATTCTTCTCTGATACATATGAGAACATCACGAGTGGGAATTGACTCAATGGCAAGAAGTTTTCTTCATTTTTTGGAAGGGAGGTCAATGTATTCCCATGTCCCTATGGCTTAGCCTCGACATCTGGAAAATGGGGACTGTACTCTCATGCTAGACAGTGGTAACATGTTATAATGGAGCCATGGAGTCCTGGGAGCCTATAAAGTACCAAACAGATGTTAGCTAAGATGAGTATGAGAAAGCATTAAGAATAAAAACCAATATTTTCAGTTAGCTGAACTGGGCTACAATAGTTATGGTCAGGGAGGCTCAGAAAATCTGATTTCTATAATAATGTAGCTTCATTTAGAGGGGCCAATTTGTTCAAGCCTAGATATGTTTGTCAGGATAATTGAAAGGGCCATGCAGAAGACTCCACATGCCCAGCCAGTAGCAGGCCTGAAGGGCTATGGTCTCATTCTGCCTACGGACCTGATAGGCTGCTTGTTTCCAGATTGGCAGGGCAACAGAAAGGAGGAAACCTTTTTTTTTGCTTTTTGCCCATTAATCAACATCACTTCCCTCATTAATATAAAGGCATTCTCAGCTGCACATTTTTAGGAGCTTCCAATAATTCATTTTTCCTCTCTGGTTACAGAAAATGCAGCCTTCATAATGAGAAGGAGAATGGTGGGGGTTTTGTTGAAAATATAAACTAAATATTAATTCTTTCAATTGGTCATTTGCCTATCCCTCATATTGAGATGATTTCCCTCCTTCCTGCCAATGTACACTGCTGTTACAGCCAGCAGAGACTCAATAATTAAACTACTCCTCCCTTGGTAAGGGCTAGAGCACCTGCTTAGTAGGCTCAGTTTTCCTTAAGCCAGTAGTTGAAAATACATGAGAAATTAAAGTGTCATTGGCATAACTAGGGGGCTCTCCTTGGGTGAACATGAGTAATATGTGGCCATTCTCTCCAGCCAACCATTCTAAAGAAACAGCGCTCTTCATGGACTGCTACTCTCTTGTCTCTTCCTACCACAGTGGGGAGGAACCAAGCAAATCAACCTCCTGTGACTTCAGAAAAGGGGCTCCACTCATCTCCAGATTGCTGCATGACATTCCATGATGGGTTAGTGTCTTCAGCTAGAACTGATCCTCTGCAGGTGTGAACCAGATTCTCGTGTAGTTTTACACAAACACTCTTCCCCGTGCTTCCCTCTTCCATCCTTCCATCCCTTTCTCTCTTCTTTCCCCTCCCTTTTGTCCCCCCTCTAACTCCCTCATCCTCTCTCACTTCCCCATTCTCTTTCCTTCTTCTCCATTCTGAACACCCCTTAAGCTAAGTGCTTGTCACAGTGCTAGATGAAATAGTCAAGAAGGCAGACAAAAAAGAAAACGGGCAAATTTTTCAGATAACTTGGTAACCACTTCCACAAAGAGAGGGCAGGGTTCTGCAGGAGGAATCAAGGCAGGAAGGTCTGAGTTTTCCCTTTGGGTTTTTTTCAGAAATGACTGTTTATACCAAATACTGTATTATGTGACTTATGTTTGGCGTGGTATTTAACTGAGGGCTCTGCAACTCTGTCCTTAATGTGTTACTGTTTCTGACTCATAAGAAACATATAGGAAAAGGATAAAAGTGTCCTCATAGGTATACCAAGGCTGTATGTAATATTTCAATAAGCACCTGAGTACTTTAACCACTGCATTGCCAGAATTCCTTATGATTTTGTGCATATGAGGCCAAATGAAATATCCCAGCGTTCATTTTTATCACCTACAAAATAGAAATAGTAACAAAACATGTGTTTAATATTACAATGTGCTTAGAATCTCAAGCACAGCAAATGCTCCCTGTGCCATGACTGGGCAGATAGTTGACCTTTCTCTGCAAGTGACAATTGATGCAATAGACTTACATCCTAGATCCTCAAGGATTTGCAAGATTTCCCCTGCAAAGCCAAGGCAAAAAAGGTTAGGCGGCTGAATTCTCCTTAAGACTACTGAAGAGCCATACAGCTCTCCTGGAATGCTTTATGGGGTCATTATGAGGTTACCAAGGTAGATGGTGTCACTTATTCATTTTTGGTAGATGACGAGGATTGATGTTAAAACTTTGTTTGGAAATGCATGTGGCAGCATGTGTGCAAATGTGCTTGCCACAAATGATGTACTGAATGTTGTAGTAGCTGTAGAGCCCCCAGTAAAATTATTTAAAAAATAAATAAATAAATAAAAATCTTTGCACCAGAGAAATAAGTGACTGGCAGTCTCAGGAAAGCCTGATAGAGCAATTCTCTGCTGCCTCATAGGGTGTCTGTAAGTTGTCGTGAATCCAATGGTCTGGCTTGTTTCTTTGGTGTTTGGAAGATTTACATGGAAGCACTTCTAGATTGGAGGGACTCTGAAAGCATCTCTTGTCTCATCTATGACCAGATATTTGAATCTAATTTTTAATTCATTGTCCAGCATAGCCTTGCACACTTTTCAATAGAGAACTCACTCCGTTATGAAGCAGGCCAAGGGGAACTTGTGAAATGCTTTTTTTTTTTCAGACACCAAGTCACATAAGCTGAGGAATCCAAAGGCAACCTTTACTCTTGCTTCTCCTCTGTCTCCTTCCCTTTTGCCCTTATTCATTTGAAAAGTTTTGTTTATTCTTGCACTAGATAAAAAGCTGTTTTTACCCAATGAAAGATCCCATTCCTTAAAACTATGTATGACTGAAAATTTGCAACAGTTAACAGTATGCCTTTATAAGCATAGACATTTTGTATTTATCAATTACAGTGATGCTGCCACATGGTTAGAGGAAAAGCAGAGCTTCCCCAGAGTCATTTTGTCTTGACAGTTTCAATAAGGCTTATTGTTTCTTCTTCTTCTTCTTCTTCTTCTTCATCATCATCATCATCATAATTATCATTTTGGGGGGACTCTTGCATCTTTTAAAACAATCTATATATCGATGGTATCAAACACATTTGTGCAGATGTAGCCATTATAATTATTTTCAAAGCATTTTCTTTCTGCTTGAGTTCTTGGTATCAACTCCTCCTTTTACTCTCCCTTCCCCACCATCCCACCCTGTGAAACGCTGATAAATTATAAAATTTTGTTATTTTCAAATCTTAGCATGTATGCTGTTTCCCTTCACCCATGTTTCTGTTGTTTGTCCTCCTCAGGTGAGGGTAGGGTGGTGTTATATATTGATCATTGTGATCAGTTCCTCCTTTCTTCCCATACATTTTCCCTACCCCAATGGTATGGCTATTCCCATTAGTGTTTCTACTGGATTTTTCTGTCCTGGATTCCATGTGACAACAGATCTTATCTATACCAATGTAAATGCTGTGGTCCAAGAGGAACCATATAAGAATCAGAGGAATGTTGTGTATATTGTCTATGTTATATGTTACACTGGCTGACCCGTTCCTTCCTTGTGACTCTTCTTTGAGGGAATGTCCAATTGTCTACAGATGAACCTTTGGTCTCCACTCCAATCCTCCTCATTAGCATCGATATGATTGTTTGTCTTGGCTCTTCTAATGCCTGCTACTTGATTCTATTGACACCTCGTTAACAGTGTGCTTATTCCAACTGAACTTAGCTGTTTCCTTGCTACACAGCCACTTGTTTAACTTCAAGCCTTTAAGACTCTAGATGCTATGTAGTCTAATAGCTGGACACCATCAACTTTCTTTACCACATTTGTTTATACACCCATTTATCTTCAGCAATTGTGTTGCAAAGATGAGCATTACAGAATGCCAGCTTATCAGAACAAAGAGTTTTGCATTGATGGAGGGCTTGAGAAGAGAATCAATATCCATCTTAATACCTACACTAGAAATATATGTGCATAGACCTCTATCTCTACCATTATGTGTAAATAAATGTACATATGTATATGTCTACATTTATACCATGATGCATGTCTTTTAAAGTCTTATTTCTTGATGTATTTTTAATTTGGTCAGTTCAAATTTCAAATTGTTTACATAAAGCAACACTTTACTACTATGTTTGTACAAATCTGCATAGTTTTTACAATAAGGTGTGTGTCAAATCTCTCTTTTGCACATTAATTTTACCTCCCCTTGAGTTCAGACATTTATTATCTCTCCCCAGATTATTGAATTGACATTTAACATTGTGATTATAGGATGGTAATGTTGTTTTTCTATATCTATATTTCTATTATTCATCAATCTGTGAATAACTCTGGAATGATTTCCAGCTTATTTTCTGCTCCATCTTACTTCCCATCATTTGAACCACTCTCCCCAAACCCATATGTTCACGTGTATATAAAAAAATATTATCTTACACAGCCTTTTTAACAATGGTTGGAGGCTGGTGGAGGTTCTATTTTTTTTTCAAATTAATAAGTTGAGGCTCATGAAGGTTAATACAATTGTGCAAAGGCACACAATTAGAGTCATAATTTTAATGCATATTTCTCTGAGTCCAAAGTCCTTATCCTTCTTTGTACCAAGTCAAAAATATGTCCTCAATTTTCTCTTTGCCCTTTTAATGAATTTTTTTTCATTTAAAGTTTTTTTAAAGGGTATGGACTTTGCCATTTACCTCTTTATGTTTGTAGAACTTAGTACAGTAAACTAAAGAAAACCGATGACTCCTATAGTATTTACTCTTGGAGTCATGATGATTAGATATGCCTTTCTTTAAAAAATAATGCTATTTACAAGCTGAGTTCTAATTCTCTCATAGAATCTTCCAAAATGAAGTAAGTCAGACCTAAAGCTTACAGAGACTTTGATACTTTAGAAGCTACTTGCTTAGGTGTTGACCTCAGTAATCAATTTGGGGGTGATTAGTCCAGTGGGAGGGTTAGAAAACAAAACCTGACATCATGAGCCAAGTCTAAGATCATTGTGTCAATTTTGACTCATGGTGAGCTTGTCTATTATTATGGGAAGAGACAGCTTCATCTTTTTTGCATGGAACACTTGATGGGTTTTGAACAGCCAACTTTGTAGGTAACAGCCTAATGCTTAACTCATTTTGCCACGGTGAGTTTTCCTTTATCTGCCACTTTGTACCTTGTGCCCATTTATCTATCACTTCTCAAAGTCTTGAAGTTAATGCCATTCATGGATGTTGTATTGGTTCCTATCTTTGCCTTGGATGTTCATGTCTTTCTTTGCCTGTGCTATTCTTATTGACCTTTGAGTCTAGGCCTACATATCCCTTGCTGAGAGTCATCCATTTTTTTACTCTCTATTTTAGGATAAGAATTTCTTATTCTGTCAATCTGTTGCTAAGACAGTTATGTATATTTAACATCCAGACATTAATTACAAATAATTTTCATAAGCATTCAAAAGATGCTTCTTTTATATATTAGGCTATAGGCTACTTTAAGACAAGGGCTGTGCCAATTCCATCCACTATTCACTTCTAGTACAGAGCCCCGTACTTTGTACATAGCAAATAATGTATAAATATTGATAGTTGGGTAAATGAATAGATGGAAGATATCACCCACCTCCTTCCTCTCCACAAGAAGGAAATGAGAAGGGAGACAAAGAAGAGGTGACTTTTCATCTCATGTAGAGAAGACAATATTTCAATTAGGAAAAGGAGATTTAATTTTCTGAATTGTTGTAGTCAGAATGTGTGCCATGTTCATTCTCACTTTATTTGAAACAAATGAGGCTAATTGTTTGAAGCTTTGGGAAATTTTATATTTATTTGGAAATACAAAAACAAGAAAACATCTTCAATACAGTATTTGCTATTCCAGTTTTCCATAAAAACTGTGTCCATGTATATTAACCTAATATCTGCCTGTATACTATACTGTAGTGCACACTACATTACTCTGATACTACAGCGTACACAATCTCATTCTTTTACAAGTACTACAAAGTACAAAATCTCATTCTTTTACAAGTACTTCACAAACTTATGATGTTTCAAAAAGCTTGAGAAAAAGTGTCCTTCTTTTTAGATTCCATTTTTCCACAAGCACATTGAGGCTTCCTTGTATATATGCCCAGCCTACAAATGAAGGACTTAATTATATTTTGCAAGAATAATTGAATAGATGCCTCTGTACTACATTCCAGGACTGGTAGTAAAAAGTGGCAGGTAATAAGAAATCTAGGAATTAAAAGGAGAGGGTAGCACCACTCCCTGTGGCTGAGTGGTTGGTGGAGACTGATTTGAAGGCATGATCTCACTCTAGTGGCTTCTGAAAGGATGAACCCAGAGTTCGGTTGGTGATGTGAGAAGATGTGTTCAACTCCATAGAGCTAAAAAAGTGCTTTTCCACTGTTCACCAGTGGTACTTTTTATCAGCTCAGAGTGAAATCATGAAGATGGCCAGTATTTCACAACAATGAGCGCTCTCTTTCTGGCCCCGTTCATTTTGGGATGCTCTAAATGGTCAGGAAGCAGCAATCCCAAAGTATCCCTTTGTCCTTAATCCTGCTTTCTTTCCTCTCCTCTGCCTCTTTTTATTGACACAATTAAAAGAAGCACAGGCAGCTGTTGGAAGATGTAATCAAATGCCCTGCTGTCTTTTGGTTGGTACCCCCTTTGGGGCTACCAGCCACCTTGTATGTGTCAAAGTAGAACTGCGTGCCATGGGACTTCGGTCCTGATTGTTTTTACAGTAGATCACCAGGCTTTTTTTCTGAGGCACTTGTGGGTGTTCTCATACCACACACTTCTTGGTGAGTAGCAGAGTATTCTCATAGCTTACAGCTTAAGAGAGAGTGAGAACTACCTGGTGTGATTGGAGAATGGCAGGATATCTTGTTTCATTGTACTATACACCAATACTCGAGTGTGTGTGTACATGTGTGTGTGTGTGTGTGTGTGTGTATTTCAGAGACTAAGAAGGTGGTGGCAGTGGTTTGGGGAATCATAGTTTCCAAGAGAAGCTGCAGCCAGATTGTGGAGGATCTTGAATGTCATGTGAAGAAGATTAGATATTATTCAGTAGACAATTGGGAGTCATTGCTTTTTTAGTAGAGGGGTGAGCAGCTCTAAAACATCTGTGTGATTTAACATCCAGAGCGATAAGAGCTGTGTTTGAGGAAGATATATTTCACTTTTCCTGCAATGACAGACCCTGATACCTTTGAGTGGTGCGCTCACATTTCATGCAGGTTTTCAAGCCACGCAATTTCCTTTTCCTCGGTGTTGGTCAGGTCCCTCGGCCTCAGTTCACACCATTAAGCAGGTGGCATTCACTCCATCCTAGTTCCCATCCAATGGCCCCCCGGCACTTTGCTTAGCTAAAACAATCTGCCTGCAAAGTACTCCCTGAGGGAGGAGAGATTCCTATCGCCAAGATTCCTGCTGACTTTCCTCTGCAGCAAACCTCCCTCAGCAAGAGCACCGTCCTGTTGCTAAGCGTGAGCCTGATGTAGTCCACAGTGAAGGATGCAGATATCTTTGAGCAAATCTAGCAGGACCCCTTGGGGTTCCCACATGTCTGTTCCTCAGTTTGCTTCCTGTGAAGACCCCCTCAGCTTTCCCCTTCCCAACTTGGGCAGTTGTGTTTTTCAGAAGGGTTTCAAGTTGGCTCTTGGACCTTGACATTTGGAAGCAGCCAACCTGCTTTGTTTGAAAAATGCATTTAAATAAATTAATGAGACCACTGCTCTGAATGGATCCTTGCAGGCTGCTTACAGAGAAATTTTGAAAGGGCAATATTATCGCTGACAAAAGCGGCAGCATCTTAGCAATTTGATATCCAGAAAGCTGTGCGGGGAAGCAGAACATAATGACAGAGTTTTACCTATAGTGAAACCATTAAAGGTCGCCTACCGGAAGGACAGCTGAAATAGAATTTGTTTTCAAATTATAAGATTAAGGAACATTCCTGGAAGAAAGTATTATTATACAGTGTCAAAAGAAAGAGCGAGATTAAAATGGTTGGAAGATGCAATCACAGCTGAGATAAATTCTACTTTCTCCATGCCCTGCAGTCTCTCAGGCTCAGTGGAATTGGGTGGGTTGGAAAAATTAGTAAGCGCTTCTGCCTCCATACAGCTCTTTCCCCCACTGAGTGTTCTTCTCCCCTCTGGTCTTGTAGAAACATACATGCCTAACAGGGACACAGGGGAGGCATGGAGAGTGTCTTCATGAATGGTGCCCACTTGAGAGGACAACATTAAAAATTCTTTCAAATGAAGGGTGCGATTTTGAGTTTCCAAATCATTAGGCAGGTTTATGACTGGTCCATTTGCAAAGGAGCTGATGAAACTCTCCATGCAGTCGTTTCCCTTCAAACCGGCTCATCTCACACACGCCATTTACTCTGTGCAGAGCTCCTCTGGAGTCTGCCGAGGCTGTCTCAGGAGGACATGCAGGGAAACCTGTCCTTGCCCTCTCTGATGTGCCATGATCTTGGCTATTGTCAACAAGGATGTACAGGACTCTTTATAACGATCACACTAATTAAAATAAGCTCCCTGACTATTGCCAATTCAAAAACCTGTGCCATGCATAAATTCTTCATAATGTAGGATAACAGAAGAAAGCACCACCCATGCTTTTTGCATATTTCAAGATATTTGAAAACCCTCCTGGAAAGTACAACTTTTCTTTCCACGGGCCTTTTGGGAGTGAACATGCTTGTTTCAAACCAAAGAGAGTGCCAGACCCTAGAAGGGCAGCACAACTGCACCACCTGTACTAGATCATAATGTAAGATTCTGAGTACACAGGAAAAGGGGGCTTCTAAATATGGCACTGGGGTCTTTTTGCTTTGGTTTTGTTTGAGGTCCATCTATTTACAAACTGTTCATCCAACTCTTTCTTGTTGAAAATGTCTTCTCTGAAGAGAAGCATGTCTTTAATACACAGGGAGCATGCTTGTCCCTTACTATAAATGGCCGGTCTCCTCGCTAACCCCACGTCCTCCCTAAATATTATCAACTCCTTGAAGAATATCTCCAGTCCCTCTTGCCTGAATGTTTTGCAATAAGTGGGACACTTGGGGGAAATTGTCATATACTTAGATCAAAGTCAAGCTGTTTGATAGCCAGAAGCTGGGGTGCAGTCTTGACTCAGGGGTGACTAGCCCTGCATTTCTTCCACTATGCTGCCTGGAAAGACAACAGTATTGGTGATGACACAATTTAATATAGAGTGGTTTCCAATTTGGACACTGAAACAAATGTTTCCAGAGTGTGCTTTCTCTCTGGCCAGCCAGAAAAGAATCAATGCTCTTGTGCTCTCCCTGGAAATCTGGAGAGTCTATTGCGAGAAGTATTTCTAAACCGGGGTTTGTTTTCCTCCTTCAACTTTCTCTTTCTTTTTCTTTCCCTCACACACAAAAAGGAATTTGATCAGTTAGGGACAAAGTGACCCTGTAGTTTGGTGTGGTCTGGTCTCCATCCTGGTCTCATTAAAATCCCTTTTTGGTTCCCATTGCAACCAAAAGGGGACTTGGTTTTTCCGTTGCCTACCTAGAAAACACATCCTGTTTAGTGAATAGAAGCTTTGTATCTATTTCACTTTTCCCTGATCAGAGGTGGAATATTAAGCTTGATACTTTATGGTGCAAAGACTTAGAACAAAGTAATAGGTAAAATAATCAGAGAAATGTTGATCAAAATAAAAAAAACTAATAGCCAAAATTTTATTTTGAGAATGTGGAATTGTAAATGGGTACCATTGAGTTAGTTTTAATGTAGAGTGAGCTTCGTTTGAACAGAATGAAGTACTATCTGTTTCTGTGCCATAATTCACATTTATTGCCATGTTTGAGCTCATTTTTGTGGCCATCTTATTAAAAGTCTTTGACTTTCTTCAGTGACCCTCTTTAATAATATACTTCTCCAGGGACTGATCCCTCCTGAAACATGTCCAAAGTATCTAAGAATAACATCCCCTCATTCTCAGCTCCAAGAAACATTCTGGTTCTTTTTCTTTAAGATGGATTTGTTCATTTTTCTGGAAGTTCATGGTATATTCACTACTGTCATCAGCACCACAATTCAAATACAATTCCCTCTTAATTGTTCCTTATACATTATTTGTCTTTGACATGCATATGAGGTCATGGAAAATACCATGGATTGGGTCAGGTGACTCTTAGTCCTCAAAGTAACTTTTTCATTATTAACACTCCAGACGATCTTTTAAAGCAGATTTGCCTCATGCCATCTATCGTTTGATTTCATAGGCACTGAGTGTGCATCTTAGCAAAATGAACTTCTTGACAAATGTTTCCTTTATCATGTTGCTGTCTATGGGTTTAATTGCGAGAATGTTTGTTTGCTTTAATTTGACGTGAAATCCATACTGAAGGCTGTGGCTTTTGCCCTTCATTAGTGTTTACAGTCCTCTTCATTTTCAGTCAGCAAGGTTGTCATCTACAATGTGCTAATGAGTCTTCTCTAAACCTGATGCCGTAGTCCAACTTCTCCGATCATTTACTCAGCATGCGGTTGGAATAAGTGTGGTGAAAAGATACAATATTGATGCTTAGTTTTCCTGATTTTAAACCACACCGAATCCCTTTTTCTTTATTAGTATATATTCAGATTCTACAGGAGCATAATTGTTATCAAGTTCCTTGTCAGTAAAACAGAAATAGGTGTCTTCTGGGTTTTCTCTGTTTTTGACCAACATCCATCTGGCCTCAGGAATAACTCCCCTCACTCCACAGCCTCTTAGAATCCAATTTGCATTCTTGATCATATACTCCTGCTAACATTTTGTACTATCCATAGCAAAACTTTACCTTTGTGATATTAATGATAGCTTTGGTAATTTCTACATTGTTTTAGATTATCTTTCTTTCGAATGGGCTTACATAAGGATCTCTTCCAGTCAGTTATCCAGACAGCTATCTTTCAAATCAATTGACAAAAGTGGGTGTCTGAGTACTTTAAGGGTTACTCCTATTTATTGAACAACTTCAAGAGGTATTTTATTAATATCTGAAGTCTGGTTTTTTTTGCTGATAACGTCAGTGCAGCTAGGACTTCATATTTCAATATTATTGATTTTCCTCATATACTGCCACCCGAAATGATTAAACATTGATCCTTTTTCCTTGGTGCAGTGACTCTGTAACCCTTTTATCTTCTGATCATTTCTGCATTGATCAATATTTTGCACATTGGCTCCTTTAATATTACAACTTGAAGCTTGGCTTTTCCTTTAGACTTTCAATTTAACAAAATCTGACTTTTTAATTTCAGGAATTTGTACATTTTATTTTTAATATTTTCTGTCAGCTTGCATTATCTTTGGTTCTTCTCTTTTATATTATCATTTCTTCCATTCATTTTAGCTTTCAAGAGGAGGTTTTACAATCTTTTCCACCACATTTTTTCTTACCTACTTTTATAATAAACATTTGTTTTCTTCATGTATGATGGTCTTGAATTTTATATCACAACTCCTCTGGTCTGCAGTCATTAGTGCTCAGTGTATCAAATTTATTTTTGTGATGGACTTTAACTTCATATGGAATATACTCAGTGCCTTCTTTTTGCTCTCATGATTTGTTGTAAAATTAAACTCAAACCTTCTGATGAAAAATTGATGGTATATTTCACAGTAAACATCTGGTCTTGTTCTGATTGGTAATATCAGGTTTCCCCATCATTTCTTTTCAGAGATGTAATTGACTTGATTTTTGTATTTTCTATCTGGTGGTGTCCATATGTATAGTTTCCATTAATGTGGTTTTAAAAAGTGAATTTGCAGTGAATATATCATTATATATTGCACAATCCTACCATATAATTTCTGGCAATTTTTTATCTCTAAGGATAAATCATCCAATTATGGATTCTTCTTTGTTTCTACATTTCACTTCTCAATGATCAGTAATTATCAATGCATTTTATGCCATGTCTGATCAGTTGCAGATTGCAGCATTTGGTAAAGATAAATATTTATCTTTAGAATGAACAGTGGTGTGTATAATTGTATTAACTTGTATATAATGTGTGAGTACTATCATATTACTGACAGCACTGTACTTTAACATAGGCCTTGAATTTTCTTTGTGACAATGAATATGATGCCATTCCTGTTCAATTTATCATTGCGACTTAGTAGACTATATGATTGTTTAATTTAACAGGGAAAACATTACTCTTCTTCAGTTTATTAATGCCTTCCATATCAAATGTCTCTCTATTCAGTTTGTTCAAATTTGAGGACTTCCAATTTTCTTAGATTCATATTTTATACCTTCTACTTTCTAGTTATTATTGGATGTTTACAAGTGCATCTTCTTATGTTGAATCTTGCCACTCCAGCAAATGAAGATCCCACGAGCATTCCTTTAACCACCCCTTTAAGGCTGACTGTAATTTAAGGAGGCAGCTCCCAGTAGGATTTTGAGTGTCCTTTTTTAAAATAAATCATTTTATTGGGGGGATCATACAACTCCCATCATGATGAATACATACATCAATTATATCTGGGCCACATTTGCACCGGTTGCCTTTATCACTCTCAAAGTATACTCTCTCCACTTAGGCCTCCAGTACCAGCTCCCCATGTTTCCCTTTCCTCTCCACCACCTCCTCCCTCATGAATTCTTAATAATTTACAAATTGTTATTACTTTTTCATGTCATACACTGTCCAATGTATCCCTTCACTCACTTCCCTGTTTTCCATACTCCGGAGAGGATATTATATGTAGATCTCTGAAACTGGTTCCCCCTTTCTGTCTTTTAACTTGAGCACAAATTCCTGTTGATAAAATGAGCTAAATGTCTAGTGAAAATTTGCAATTTTAAATCCACCAGCCACTCCATGAAATAAGCGTAAAGTTGTCTACAACTATAAATGTTTATAATCTCAAAAACCCTATGGAACAGTTCTTTGTCTTAAAGAGTCACTATGATTAGAATAAACTGAAAAGCAATAGATGTAACCTGAGGAACTCATTTCCAGCACTTTATCAGACAATGTTAATTCTATTCATACACTCTCCAGTAGGCGATTTTCTTTTTAGAAGTATATTTCCTGGCCTCTCTTCATAGACTATCTTCATTTGGAAGTTCTGCTGAAATCTGTCCACTCTGGGTTCCCCAGTGGTACTTGAAATGTAAAGTGTAAAAGCTTCCTGATCACAGAGCAATGCAAACCACTAAATAAGTGGGGATACCCCGAATAAACCAGAATTTTTTTCCTCTAACACTATTTATTTATTTATTACAAAACAACCCTATCACCTTTGAAGTCCTCTTCGTTACACTTAATACATCTGTAAATCTGTGATTCCCTTCTTAGAAACATTTTTAAAACTCATCTGTTTGGATGGCTGAAAGTTCCCTCTTTTTTTTAAACCTCTTCTATGTCATCAAATTGCTGTCTTTTCATGTCCATCTTCATTGGTTGAAACAAAAAGAAGTCTCACGGAGCAAGGTCAGGTGAGTCAAGTGCATGGGGAAAGAGAAGCATGCTGGTTTTTTGCCCAAAATCTGATGCCCTGAGATGGCTACATAGTGGCAGTCCCTTATCTGCCACAAATAAGGCCGGTATTTTGGTCCCATACTGGTAAACAATCTTTTCCGAACATGTAGAGCAGCGGTTCTTCTACAGCAGTGGTTTTCAACCTATGGGTTGCGACTCCTTTGGGGTCAAATGACCCTTTCACGGGGGTCACCCTATTCATAACAGTAGCAAAATTATAGTTGTAAATCAGCAACAGCAATAGTTTTATGGTTGGGGAGGGGTCAACACAATATGAAGAACTGTATTAAAAGGTAGTAGCGTTAGGAAGGTTGAGAACCATTGCTCTACAGAGAAAGCTTGATTAACAATCTGACCTGGTGGAACAATCTCCAAATGCACTATCCCCCTCCCGTAAGAAAACAAATGAGTATCACCTTGATCTTTGATTTCACTTGACAAGATTTTTGGGGTGAGGTGATGATGGCATCTATCTACCAAGGGCTGGGTTGATGTTTTCTTTTAGGGCCATCAGACTAGCACTGTCTCATGTCCAGTAATGACATTGGAAAGAAGTCTGGGTCTTTCTGTATCTGTTCTTTTGGCATGTTTCCACTTGACCCTCTTTATCCTTATCAGTCAGAACCCCAGATTTTCTATTAGAATTTTCTGAAATGAGCTTCAATATAGTCTAGGTATCTCCCCCATCTCTTCAATGGTCTGTCAACAGTCTTCGAACACATGTGAATGAGTTTTGTTGACATTTTCATCCATTTGGGAAGTTGATGTCCTGAATGACAATTGAGCAATTGAGCAATTGAGATTCACCTTTTTGGAAATGAGAAAACCACTCATACACTTGAGTTTTTCCCATAGCACTGTTATTGCAAGCTATGTTCAACATCACAATAGTTCCTGTGGTATTTTTCCCAAGCAGGAAAAATGTGCTATTCTCTTAAACTGACCATCATAAAAAAATGATATTCAAGTGAAACAGCTTTTATGAAAAAATTCACTATGACCAGAGAGAAGTTTCCCAGCTGACTCCACTAGGTGCACTAACTCAGAACACGTTGCTTAATGCTCACCTACTGGAGAAAATGCATACTATGAAATATCAGCTCAACTCCAGTGTACATCCTCTGTTGTAGTCGGACTTGTCTGGTGAATTTAGGAGAGATATTCCCATAGGACGAGTGATGGGAGTGGTGAGACTGGGAGGGTGGAGGGATGGTGGAGTAGAAAGGGAGAACTAATTTCAGGGATCTATATATAACCTCCTCTCTGGGGCATGGCCAGCAGGGAAGTGAGTGAAGGGACACATTGGACAGTGTATGAAATAGCAATTTGTAAATTATTAAAGGTTCAAGGGGGGAAGGAGGAAGAGAAATATGGGGAGGTGGAACTGGGGGCCTAAGTGGAGGGAGGATGTTTTGAGAGTGATGATGGCAACAAGTGCCCAAATGAGATCTGCATACAATTGATGTATGTGTGGATCTTGAGGGGAGGTGTATGAGTACGCAATAAGATGATTCATTTTAAAAAGGGGGTGAGGGGAAAGAGGAGTGTTTTTTTTTTAAGAGGAGCTTATACCAAGGGCTCAAGTCTAAAATGTTTGGAAATGTATGTGGCAACATGTGTGCAAATGTGCTTGATACAGATGATGTACTGAATATTGTAGTAGCTGTAAAAGCCCCCAATAAAATTATTAAAAAAAAAAAAGAAACCTCAGCCCAGCACATTGAACAGTAGAATAGATAGGCCACCATATCAGGTAATCTACCAATATCAGGTAATATTCCAAACTGGATCATTTATCTGATTTTGCTTAGCTCATATGTGTGAAGTTACTGTAGTATGGAAGAAATTAAGATGCATATGGTCTTGGGTCCTTAATCTTTGGACATCTGTTGGGAGTAAGAAGAGCATCTGTTCTGTAGGAAATCAGGAAAGAAAAGGAGTCTAGGTTACCCAGTTATTTATGTTCACTTGGTTATATGTTGCTGATCAATATATGTTACCTAAAGTCTGTTACTGAATGACATTTTGATGAGTTATTACAGTATTAGAAATCAGTACTGTGAACTTTAGACTTGTAGTGTTTAGATTTTATGTCCACTTGTACTTGGATGAAATTACAGGAATATAGTCCACCCTATCAATCAGGTAACAACCTGATGATGCCTCCTTATGGGTTTTCCCTTTTTATAAGAGACTATGGATATCTCTATATGTACATTTATCTTGCGCTTTACCTTCCTGCTTGTGTGACTTCTGTGTCTACCTCAGGGGTTACTCCATGTGAGCTGCCCACACTGGAAACTGTCATTGCCCTGACATATTCTCATCAGCCATGGATCTCTGCAACTCTGTACCCACTGCCTATGGTCTCTGTTTCCCGATCCATCTTCCTGCTTCATTGGCCTGCAGCCACATGAGTCTAAAGGCAAATGAAGCCTCAAGTCCACGGACTTGAGTTTGTGTAGGATGCCTTCTTGTTATAAAATTACTTCTTGATATAAAATTCTTTCTTACACATATATGATTGTCACTAGTTTTGTTTCTCTAGACTTGTCAGCCTAACCCAGGCTTTGATATGCTAAAGATAAATGCTAAATATAAGAATAAGTTGTAAATGAGTAAAATACAGCAAATAACATCGCAGCCGATAGACTCTGAAAAGTGAGATAAAAACACATTTGATTAATTTGACAGGAGAAAAAGTGTTTAAAATGTAGAAAACAATATTAACTTTGACAAAAATATAATTAAAGACAAAAGGCATAACGAGTGATAAAGAGGAACATTTCATAATTAAAAGGTAAAACCAGGGAGAAGAAACAAACTGCTGACAGTTATATGCACTTCTCAACACGGCTTTGAATTATGTAAGATGACATAAATTTAGGATAGATTTAGAAGACTACTGAAACAGAATCTAGAGGATATGCTTTTGTTTTTTAATCTAGCACAGAGAACATTCATTAAAATGAACATGCTTGGGAGATTTTCATTAAATCCACAACGCTTTCAAAATAAAAACTTGAAAAAATGAAGTGGCCCCCGCAGGACTGGCTGGAGTGGGCGGAAGCCAGTGGAGATGCAGTGAGATGCTTCTTCCTCCCTGCCCTCCTGGGGCTCACTGCCATGGTGGCCCAATAGGAAAAACATGGTAAACAAATGTGGCCCCAAGCAGCCAGAGTGCTGAGTGTGCCTGGGGACCTGGCACCCCCAGCATCAAGGACAGTTGCCTCAGTTTCCGCAAGGGCATCTGAGGCACCCAGACCCGTGCATCAAGCACAGCGCACCCTGCAAGGAGAGGGCCTTTGGAGCTTACTGCAAGAACAAGTTTGAGAGATGGGAACGGGACCTGTCATGGAGGCCCAGGCACCCAATCCTGCCAGGGCACTCTGAAGAAGTGCCAGGATACGACCTTTGTGATGAAGCCTTGCAGCCCACTCCCCAAACAAAGCCAAGAAGGGAAGGGAAAGGACTAGAGGCTAGGTCTGCCCTCCCCCTCCCCAAGGTTCCCCCTTCTTAGAGGATATAACCCTTCATCCACTCCTTAGCTTTATCAATCACACCTGCCCCACCCTGGCCCCACCCCGCCCTCCACTCAAAGTGGAGAGAGATTAGGGTTTCTGGAAAGCTCCAGGCGCCTTCCAAATGGACTCACTCAACAAGCTATCCTCTAAATTTTGTAATTCCCTACAATGGCGCCATTACTAAGAAACAAAAAAGTTTCCCTTCCACCCACACCCTGACCCCCAAATGAAATAAGGCAAATCAAACCACCTTTTTCATTGCTGCAATAAAGTCTCTTAAATGTGTTAAAAAGTAAAGATGTCATTTTGATGATTAAGCATGCCTGAAGGAAGGCAGGGTGATTTCAGTCCCTTTATATGCACACCAAAGCTGAACAGTGAATGAGGAAGACCAGAGAAGAATGGATGCTTTTGAATGATGATGCAGGTAGAGAAGACTGTCCGTAGGACTGTGAGAAACATGGCCAAATGAGTCTTGGAGGACACGCATCCTGAATGCTCCTGAGAAGCAAGGCTGGTGAAACTTCTCTTGTATTTTGTTCATGTTATCAAGAGGAACCATATCACGGAGAAGAACACTGTGCGTGGTAAAACAGAGGATCAGCAACAAGAATTAAGTGTCTCAACAAGATGCACTGATGCAAAGACTTCACCAGGACTGAAGGCGGCACCGCTCCAGGTAGTGCTTCATTCTGTAGGACCACAAGCTGCTACACGCTGGCCATGACTGATCCCACTGCCTGGATTAAAGTGTTTGCTCAGATGCCTCTTTATTATGTAATGTTGAACAATTTAATTGACTTTGGGGGAGGGGGTCTTTGTTACTTCATGCTTTAGGACATAATCATAAGAAACAAACAAACAAACAAAAGCCCACACACAGTATTTTATTCAATTCTGACTCATAATGACACGACAGGACAGAATAGAACTGCTTTACAGTGTAACTAAGATTGTAAATCTTACAGAAGCAGATAGCCTCAGATCTCTCCTGTGGGGTGACTGCTTGATTCAAACTGATAACCTTTTTGGTTTCACAACCTACTTAACTTGCTTAACCTACTACACCACAAGGATTTCATTACATTACTAATACTACCCACATAGTAAAGCTATTGGGAAAATTCAATCATCTGTTCTATGTTAAAATCTTGGTATTATTTCTGACCTATGGGAGCTCTTCAACAATAGCTTTGCTTTCTTCAAAAATAACATTATATATTTTAAAATATATAAATAAGTAAATGAAATCTAAAATATCAAATGAAAACAGATTTATGAAAGAACTGGGTGGGAATTGCTTTATTGAGGATGAAAAAAATTATAAAACTGTTGAAATTAAAACAGTGCAGCACAGATATAGGAAAAGGAAAACAGATCAGAGGAATAAAAGGGAAAACCCAGATAGAAGCTGGAGCTTCTATAAGAATTTGACAAAAGAGCAATTAGTCTTTAGAAATAGGTAGGGATGGGAGTTCTAGGGTTGGGACCATTGGTTTTCCACTTGAAAATAAATATACACCTATATTTCTATAGTATATGTAAAATAAAATCCAAATGGAATAAATACTAAATGATGGGGCAAAGACCCTAAAACTCTTAGAAGAAAATGCTTGTGAATATTTCAGTAACCTTCAATGTAAAAATTTCTTAGACCAAACATGCATTCAAAAATAGCAAAGAGAAAAAGTGATATAGTTGACTCATTTTTAATTCTATGCGAACAAAATCAACACTAGCAATTTCAATGTGAATGACAGACCAGTTGGAAATATCGGCAGCACATCATTTCCCAAGGAATAATATCCAGGATGTCTTGAGACATCCCATGTCAATAAGCAGCTTTCTTAACAGATCTCCAGTGGAAAGAATTGAAGAGAAATTCAAGTTTCAAGTTAAATATTGAAACATCCCATGGTCAAAATATTGAACATTGCAGGGGGCATAAAAAAATGATGGGAGAAATATACAGAGTCATTGTATGAAAAATAATTGTCAATGTTCAAATATTTCAAGAACTAGCATATGATTAAGAACCAATAGTATTGAAGGAAGGACTCCAAACTGTAATGTAGGCATTATAAAAATACAGGATTTTAGAAATTCATGCAACAGCAGTTGAAATGTTTTAACAAGCTGATAAAGCATTGGAAGCCCTCATTTTTCTATGCCAATAAAATCAGACAGCTATTTGGCCAACTTACTGGAAGAAATCATATTTGTGCTTATTCCAAAGAAAAGTGGCTCAACAGGAGGCAGAAATTAAAAAAACAGTATCAGCAGTTCAAAAGTAGTTGTAGCAGTACACTGACATAGAGTTGCCAGAAAGTCAAGCTGGATTCAAAAGAGGGTATCACACGGGGAGCAGTAGTACCGATGTCAGATGGATCTTAGCTGAATGGTGATTATACGATAAACATGTTTACTTATGTTTATGAACTATACAAAAGTGCTCAATTGTGTGGGCCACAGCACATGATGCTGTAGGCAGTAATGAGAAGAATGAGAATTTGACAACACTTCATTGTATTTCTCTTAAATCTGTATTTGGACCAAGTGTAGTTCTGTGTACGGAAGGGATACTGCATTGTTTAAAATCGTGAAAGGTGTCGGCCAGGTTGCATCTTTTCATCATGATTATTCACTGTGCATGCTGAAACACTCTGAGAAATTGAACTATATAAAGGATAAAAGGATCATTATTAGGGAAAGGCTTATTAACAACCTGGGTTATGAGGCTCAGCCCCAGTGGTGTAGTGGTTGAGTGCGGGAATGCGACCCACTGGCTTGACGGTTCAAACCAGCAGCAGCTCTCCAGGAACAAGGCTAGGCTTCCCACTCCTACCAGAGGGCAGTGATGCACCCCCCCAAAAAAAAAACAACCTGGGTTATCCAGAGGACACAACTGTGCTTATTGAAAGCAAGGAGGATAGAAACATTTACTGATGAAAGTTATAGACTGAAACCTTTGGTGTGCAATACTACTCAATGTGAAGGGGAAATAAAGTCTTCTCAACCAAACCAATACACAATATCAAGATAAATGGACCCAGGTTTCAATTTGTCAAACATTTTGTCTTACTTGGATCCAAAATTTGTGTTCATGGAAACAACATTCAACAAAAAAACAAATGACAAAAAAATGACATTTTTTTTTTGGGGGGGGGGGGCAAATTTACTTCAGAAGACTTCTTTGAAAGTATTGAAGAGCACAGATATCAAATGGAGGGCTATGGTCCTTTGGTATCTTTCAATCGCTTTATATGCTTATCAAAGTTAGGCAATAGAAAAAGAAGATTGCTGACAGGTTGATGCATTTGCATTATGGTGTTAGCTAATTAGAGGCTGGCAAGGGGAGAAGAGGTGATGGTGGCAAGAATCTGGGAAGAATCTTAACACAAAGAAGTGTGGGAGACACATTTCTGGATATACCACTCCATTACAAAAGGAGATGAAGGGCAGAATAAGACATTTCCCTCTCAATGGAAGAGACTGGAGATAACGAGAAGCCCAGCAGAAGAAAATCGTTTACATGACTCCTGAATGGGTGAATAGACTCCTGAATTGGGTTTGAAACCAGAGCATGGCATGAAGCCTGTGGTGCTGGGGGCTTTGATGTAGACACCTGGAAATAGAAGATTCACTACTGAGGAAGACCAGCCAATAGCAGAAGATCCACCAGAAAACATGCCTATGGTGGAATGTTCTTCTTTAGCTGAATATGAGGTCCAGCTTTAAATTTCTATAAGCTTTTTACACTAGTAAAGAATCCTTCTTTTCCAAAATATCCCTTTTAAATAAATTTCAGTATTTTTTTTTTATTTCTGTTCAAAAACTCTTCTCTGACTCTGGTCAGAATTTTGTCCCTCACCTGAAATCTCTCTTGTGATGGGACAAGAATCAAGGAGTAGAGAAGCTTAAAATCTTGAGCCTCCTTCAAGTAACAGGGTTGGTGAAAAATATTGAAATAATTTTGCCACAAGAACAGAAATATCCTTCTTGGAAGAAGTATAGCCAGAATGTTCCTGAAAAGTGAGAATCATGGATACCTTGGACATGTTATCCAGAAAGACCAGACTTTGGAAAAGGTCCTTAAGCTTGGCAAGCAAAAAAGAGGAAGGTGTTCAATGAGACAGACTGATAAATAGCAACAACCATGGGTTCAGACAACAACTATGAGGGTGGTGCAGGGCCAAGCAGTGTTTCCTTCTGTTGTACCTCGGATTGCTACTCCTTGAGAGTTTCTAACAGACAGATGTCACTAAGTAAAATAGTCTAATAAATGTAGGCAAAGATGTAAGTCATCAATGCATTAAAGCATGAACCAACATAGAGAAAAATATTGAACCATGCCAGTAATCAGATTAATAAACACGAAAATAGCAAAGTGCCATTCTACAATTTATAAAACAAAACTCAATTCTGACTTACGGTGTTCCTTAGGACAGGGTAGAATTGTAACTCTCTTTTTTTTGCCAATGCTATTTCTTTCTTTTTTTAATATAGATTTTATTGGGGGATCTTATAGCTCTTATAACATATAATACATCATTTGTATTAAACATATGTGTACACATGTTGCTATATTCATTTCCAAATATCCTCTATTTGAGCCCTTGATATAAGTTCCTCTTTCCCCCTTTGCTCTACTTTTTTTTAAAATTTCAGCTCCCCATATACCCCCTCCCCACTTCCTCCTCCCCCATGAGCCCCTAGTAATTTACCATTGTTATTACCTTTTCATATCGTTCACTGTCCAATGTGTCCCTTCACCTACCCACCCCTGTTGTCTGCACCCAAGAGAAGTGGTCATATGTAGATCCCTAAAATTAGTTCCCCCTTTCTACTCTACCATCCCTCCACCCTCCCAGTATCACCACTCCCACCACTCGTCCTGAAGGATCATCTATCTTAAATGCCCCATGTTTCTGACTCCAGAGTACATCCCCTGGTCTAGCTGAATCTGTCTGGTAGAATTGAGATCATGATAGTGGGTGGGAGGAAGCATTTCAGAACCAGAGGAAAGTTGTACATTTCATTGTTACTACACTGTACCTTGACTGGCTCATCTCCTTGTTGTAAGAGGATGTCACTTCACTTAATGATGGACTTTGGGTCCCCAATCTGCACTTCCCCTCATTTATAATGATATCATTTTTAGTTCTTTGATGCTTGATATCTGATTCCTTTGACATTCCATGGTTGCACAGACTGGGGTGCTTCTTCCATATGGGCTTGCTTCTGAGCTGGATGGCGGCTTGTTTACTTTTAAACTTTTAAGATCCTCAACACTCTATCTTTTGATAGCTGGGCACCATCAGCTTTCTTCTCCACATTTGCTTATGCACATATTTGTCATCAGCAATCATATCAGGAAAGTGGGCATATAATGTTATGATTATTAGTTCTTGAAATCTGATAATTGATCCCTTTGACACCTCTTTGTCCCATAAGCTGGTGTGTTTCTTCCATGTGGGCTTTGTTGCTTCTGAGATGGATGGCCGCTTGTTTACTTTCAAGCCTGTAAGACCCCAGACACTCTATCTTTTGATAGCCAGGCACCATCAGCTTTCTTCACCACCTTTGCTTTATGCACACATTTGTTTTCCGTGATCGTGTTGGGGAGGTACACACACAGAATGCCAATTTAATAGAACAAAATTCTTACATTGAGAAAGTATTTGAGTCGAGTTCCAATGCTCATCTGCTGTCCTAATGTTAAGTATATGTGCATTGATCTATTTCCCAAACATCATATGTAAATATATGTACCTATGTACATGCCTGTATCTAAACCTCTATAAATGTACCTTACTCCCCAGTTTTTTCCTCTATTTCTTTATACTTCCTTCTGTCCTACTATCATGCTCAACTTCCACTTGGTTTCAATATTTTCTCTCTGTTACATTAATCTTAATCAAGCCCTATCAGACCTCTCACACCCACCCTGTCACTGACTTTGAATCATTTCTTGTTCCCTATCCCTGGGCTGATTAAAACCACCTCCTTTCCCCCTCCTCCCCTTCTCCCATGTCCACCCCATAACAATCAGCCCCATTGTTTTCACCTCCAGAGTGTTAATCTGGCCTATTTTACCGAGATAGACCTGCAGAGAAAACAATATGTTTTAAAAAAGCATCCTAAAATGAAGCAACCAAAGAAAATAGAACAATGATAATATCAACAACAAAAAAACAAAGTCATATATACACACATACATATACACACATATATTTGTAAAAACATAAAAATAATAACTATGGAAACCTGTAGATAGTTCAACGTCTGTTTGTTGACCTCTTGGAGTGTCCCCTGGTTGTGTCCGATGGGATGACATACCTTGTACCCAAAGTTTATCCTTGGTGCTCCATCCAGAGCTGCATGCTCTGTTGTGCACCCTTAGTTTTTTGCCATGATGTGGTTGGGCCAGACAGAGTATAATCCTGACCCTGTTTCTCCACTGGTGACCCTGAAAGGTCAGTGAGGGTAGCCATATTTCATATTGGGGCCAGCCATAGGATCCTCTCTCTGCATCAACTGCTCTGAGTGCGAATATTGTCCTGAAGGTTCTTCCTCCTCCTTCATTTGTTCTCATGTCCTCTGGTCAGGTGTATCTCATTCTCCAAGCTTCAGCTTCAGTGCTGACCTCTAAGGCAAACTCCCCTGGGGGAGTGGGAGCTGCCCCTGTAATTGGGATTGGGGTTGTGTTCTTGGACCTCTCCCCTGGTTCCATTGCATCATGCTGCACTCACATCCAGCACCACTGGATCTAAGTTTGGTCCCTCTTTTCCTGTAGAGAGATTGTAACTCTTTATTGAAATAGACACCTTCATCTTTCTAAAAGCAGCAAATTCAAACTCACTGCTAGAGTTGCTTCTAACTCATAGTAACTTTATTCAGGATCTCTGAAATTATAAATCTTTATAGGATCAGATTGTCTCCTCTTTCTCACATGAAATATTCCATTGATTTCTGGACCCTTGTTTTTGGTTAATAGGTCAGTGCAGCTTGAACTTCTTCCATCAACACCATTGGTTCTTGTTCATATACTATTTCTTGACATTGTTGAATGTCAACTAGTTCGTTTTATCACAATGACTGTATTCTTTCCATTTTCTTTTGATGCTCCCTGTATTTTTCAATGTTTTGCCCACAGACTCTTTCAATATTGCAATCTGAGACTCCATTTTTTCCTTTCATTCTTTCCATTTGAAGTATGCCAAGTGTGCTTTTCCTTTTTGATTTTCTGACTCTGGGTCTTTGCACAGTTCGTCATAATATTTTGTCTTCTTTTGATGCCCTTTGATATTTTCTTCAGTTTGTTGACTTCATCATTTCTTCCACGTGTCTTACCTACTCTAAGAATAAGAGCAAATTTCAAAGTCTCTTCTGATATCTACTTCAATCTTTAGTTTTGTGGCAGTCATGTGCTTATGTTAATTTCATGATTGAGATATAGGGGTAGAGTCTAGCCTGTTAATTTGGAGATAGCCATTGAGTAGCCAATGAGGCCACCATATGGGCATGACTTTCTCCTGAGACTTCTGGGAAATCTCATGATATTTCCCTGGTGAATTTGAGAAGCTATCTCCCCAGTTGTTGAGAGTTAGTCATGGAGACAATGAACTACAGACAAGAAAAGATGGCAGCATCTGAGGAGCTGAAGAAGCTAGAGGAGAAGCCATATGGCCTTGCCCTGATAGAACCAGCTCTCTGAAGCTGAAGAAGCCACGTGGATTCCGCTTCCTGCACTGAGTTTTTTCTACCACCAGTGGATGCTGTTGATGGACCCTAAGGCCTGGAAGCGAGGAGCCATGGGGAGAACCCTGCTGCCGCCAGGACTCTGTACCCACTAGTCTGTGACTTCGTGAGTCAGAAGGAGACTTTATAGACTGATATCGGACATATGGGCTAATATCGGACTTATGACTTTGAACTGGAGTGGTTGGGACACTTTCTCAATGTCCCATTCCTCTTATATATAAACCTTACTCTTATATCAATATGTGTGTCTATGATTTTGTTTCTCTAGTCTACCTAGACTAACAAAATTTTCTTTCCTGTCTTTTTAATGATTTATTTCTTTCTCTGTGTATGATGCTGTTGGTATCATCTCACAGTTCATCAAGAAATCTGTCATTAATGCTTAATGCAGCAAATTCGTCTTGAGATGTTTTGAAATGTGCATTGGATATACTCAAAGTTTTATTTTGACCCTGATAGACTTGTTTTCATTGTACTCAATGTTAACCCAAATTTACAAAAGAGCAATTGATGGTCTGCCCTCTAGTTGGTCCATGGTCTAATGATAGCTTCTGAAACTGGCTTTCTCCTTCCTCTCTTCCCACAGATATGGTAACTTTAATTTCTGTGTATACCATCCGGTGAAGTCCACCTGATTCCTCAACTTGTATTGTTCCAAAAGGGTATTTTCTATGAACAAATGATCAGCCTTACAAACTTATATCATGCAATTTCAAAATTCATTTCTTTAACCAAGGCCATGTTTTTCGACTACAATTTCATTTTTGTTTGTTTACAACTGTTCATCCTAATCATCAGTAAATATCAATGCTTCTTGATTTTAGAACTGTAGAGTTCAGTGAACTCTTCTATTTCCCTTTCATCATTAGTAGATGGTGCAGATATATGAACAAAATTGTGTGGACTAAATTTCTTCGTGGGTGGATAGACATTATCTTGTCATAGACAGCATTGTACTTCAAGGAATATCTTGAAATGTCTTATTTGGCAAGGAAGGCAAGGACAGTGAAGCATATTATTGTTTTCATTCAAAATCACCAATACTAGTCCATCTCAGCTCATTAACACCAAGTTTATTGAACTTTATACGTTCTATTTCATGTTTGAGAGCTTCCAATTTTCCTAGGTTTGGGGTTTCTACATTCCAAGTCCTAATTACTATTATATTTTTGTAGCTGTTTCTTCTTATGTTGAATGCTACCTCGTCAGCACATGGAGGTCCTAAGGCTTTCCTCCAGCAGGTTTTGCTCTCGCTGGACATTTCAGTCAACTTTGAGAAAGTAGGTCTTCCTCAGTGATATTTTGAGTGCCTTTGGATCTGAGAGATTCATTGTCTAGCATTACGTCTCACAACGTTCTGCTTTTGTTTATTACATTTTAAGTAATTGACAATGGTTCAAAGCTACCTAAAGGTTTCAGCGGTTAATTTTAATGTGACAGCCTATGCCTCCTTCACAGTTTGGTCTTAGTCTGGAAGCTCTGTTGAAACCTGTTAACTTTGATTGACTGTGTTTGTATCTAAAATAACAGCAGCATAGTGTTCAGTGTTGGGGCAACACACAGACTATCATACTACAATAAACTGAACAACAGGTGGTAGATATAACATGGGTTCATTTCATTGAAGAAAATGAACGTGATTAGGAGATTGAGATATCAGGACCGAAATGTCCCATTTTTAGAATGAGAACTTTTATTAAATGTTAAAACAGATATATAATTTAATGGATAAGTGCTTGGACCTCAATAATAATGATTACTATTCAATATAAATGTGGTAGAGGAATTAGTCAATGGAGTTTTGCTTCAGATGAAAGGAAGAACTTGTATGTGTCAAATAGTGAGAGTGATCATCTTTGGCCTCGACTTTCCATGTGCTTTGAGGGGATTTTTAAAAAAATAATTTTTAACTTTAATCAAAAGAAAATCAGATGTCATCCCAAATAACATTTTCCCCAATTCACTCTATATCCTTACACCACTGATAGAATACCATTGCCTATATGTTTTCACATTAACAAAATATATAAATCACAAAGTTTTGTTGCATTATGAAATATATCTTTGTCACTTACAGAAGGTTCTCCAGAGGCAAGATTGTTATATAGTGCAAGATCACCCACAAACTTGTTTTTTTGACAGCTTACTTTATAGGTTTCTCAAGAAGGTACATTGAAATTTAGGATTTCTACTGCCACAAATTTTACAAGTCCTGGAAGAGGAAGCCTTTTATCATCAACTGTCAGAAACAATAGTTCCAACTAGTTATTTACCCAAAGTTCAATCTTAAACTGGCACCACTTAGGTACTTGTTAGAAATGCAAAATCACAGAGACTACTCCAGAACTACTGAATCAGAATTTGAATTTTTCAAAATCCCCTAGGTAGTCTGAAATCACTTTAAAATTTGAACAGGTGGTACTGCCAGTGGTTTCCAAACTATCAATGGATGCCACAGATGACATTTCACTTACTTCTGCTTCTTGTGCCTCACTTCTATAAATTTACTTTCTAAGCCAACTCTCTAATGAGATCAAGGTATTTTTATTTATACATTTGAAAATTACAAAAATAAATGTAAGAGATTTTAAAATAATCTTTTCCCACATTTACACCCAGAATCACTAGACTATAAATTAAAACATAAAGCTATCTTTCTGAGTATGTTATTGTACATAATGCAGATACATAATGCAGATCTTATTTCTATTAACATCCATTAATTCTGACTCATAGTGGGCCTGCAGGATGGATTAGAACTGCCCCTAAGAGTTTCCAACACTATAATTCTTTTTGTTAAAATAAATCTTTTTCATTGGGGGGGTCATACAGCTCCTATCACAATCCATACATCCATCCATTGTATGTCAAGCACATTTTTACATATATTGCTATCATCACATTTAAAACATTTTCTTTCTTCTTAAGTCCTTCCTTGGTATCAGCTCCATATTTCCTCTCTCTTTCCCTTCCTCATGAACCCTTGATAATTTATAAATTATTATTACTCTTTCATGTCTTACCCTGGCCAATGTCTCCCTTCACCCACTTTTCTGTTGTCCCTCCTCTAGGGAGGGGATTATGTGTACATCATTATGATGGGGTTTTTCCCTTCCTCCACCACCTTACCTTTACTTTCCTGATATCATTGTTTACCCTGAGTGGTTTATCTGTCCTGGGTTCTCTGTGTTTCCAGCCCTGAGAAGAGTGGAATGCCTCATCTTTCTCCCAGCAAAGCAGCTGGTGGTGTAGAACTATTGACCTTGGGGTTAGCAGCTCAATTGGTAACCACTATGCCAACAAAACGTAAAAAGTCTTTTCAAAATATAAGGATTTTAACATTGATTAATTGCTACGTCTAATTATACGGCATTTTTCTATTCATTTATCATTTTAAGTCTTTAAAAGCAAAGACTCATTCACTGCCATCAAGTAGATGCTGATTATAGGTTTGAGTAGAGCTGTCCTTCTGGGTTTCCAAGATTGTAACTGTGTATGGGAATCAAAAACCTCATATTTCTCCTGTTAATAAAAAAAAGCAGTCAAGAATTCAAAACAATGACCTGAATCCATTTTTCATGACTTTTTAAAATCACTTTCATAAGCCCTTTCATTTTTCTTTAGCTTTCATAAACATGACACTTCTATAGACCATGAACCAGCTATTTTGAAAATTTGCTCCAACTGTCTATGTTTCTCTGTAATTAAATTCAGAAATTTTTTTGTTTTTAAGAAATATCATGGCTGAGCCCTGGTGGCGTAGTGGTTGTGAGTGGTAGTGTGGCCCACTGGGTTGGAGGTTCAATTCTAGCAGTGGCTCCACAGGAGCAAAGGCTGGGCCTCCTACTCCCACCACCAGAGGGCAGTGATGCCCCAAACCCCCTGCCCCCAAAAAAGAAAAAATATCACAGAACTTGTATCATATCAGGAAATGCATGACTTCACTGCTGAGAGCACCCACAATTTTTTTTATTAAGGAAATGATGACTAGACATTTCTTCTATAAAATAAATCTTCCCTTTATTATCAGTACATAATTGAGAAAGGATATTTTGGGTTTATCCCATTCTTCACCAACATTTTCAGTTACTAGTTTTAGTATGCATTGATTGTTTGTTTGTTGACTGAATTGATATTACTATGATGCCAAGGAATTGAAACTGATTTTGGATGTGTACATAGAATAAGAAATATCATTAAGATATCATTAATGTTGTGACATGGATCTTGACTAAAGGCACAGCATAAAAGAAAGATGTTTACTGGTGTTTTATTGACTGTGAAAATATATTTAACTGCATGGATAATAACATTATGAGTAACAGTGTGAAGAATGAGAAAATTTCAGAACACTTAATTTTGCTCATGTGGAACCTGAGCAGAGGAAAAGAGGCATTCACATACAACATGGTTTAAAATCAGGAAATGTACCAGCCTCTATATTCTTACCATTGTTATTCAATCTATATGTTAAGCAAATGATACAAGAACTGGACTATTATGAAAAATAATGTGGTTACCAGCATGAAGCAGGGAACCAGTAGAGAAGCGTTGACCCCAATCCCAACTACAAAGACACCTGCCCCTCTCCACAGAAGAATTTATTTCAGAGGACAGCACTGAAGCTACAGCACAGGGAGAGGGACATGTCTGATCCAAGCACACAGGAGCAAATGAAAGGGGAGGAAGACAATGTCCCTGCTCAGAGCGGCCAATGCACAAAGAGGACCATATGGCCTGCACCACTATGAGACACAACACCCCTCACTGACCCATAGGCCTACAGGAGACAACACTGGAGACACAGTGTGGGGAATTGCATCCTCTCTGACCCCACCACACTGAGGCCAAACACTAAGGGCGTGCCACAGAACAGCAAGGGGAGCAGAGCAGAAATCCCTAGAAAATACCAAAAATTGACTTTTGGGCCAGGGAGTAGCATCCCATCAGACTCCATCTGGAAACACTCCTAAAGGTCAACAAACATTCCTTAAACTATTTACAGGTTTTCTTTTATATTTTTCTCATGGGGTTTTGTTGTTGCTGCTTTCTTTTATTGCTTTGTTTTGCTCTGTCTTGTTTTTCTGTATATTATTATCTCTGAAGGTCTATCAAGATAAAATAGGTTAGATAAACAATCTGGAGAAGAGAACAATAGGGCCTAAGGTTCTAGGAGGCCATGGGCGAGGGGAGGTGGTAAAAAGGAAGTGTGTGTTAATTAACCCAGGGACAAGGGTGAAGAAAGCTGATGGTGCCTGGCTAACAAAAGATAGAGCATATGGGGTCTGGAAGGCTTGAAGATAAACAAGTGGTCATCTAGCTGAGACGTTAAAAAGCCCACAGGGAAGAAGCACACTAGTCTGTATGATCATGAGGTGTCAATGAGATCAGGTATCAGGCATCAAAGAACAAAATGTTATATGAATGTGACTGAGGGGGTGTGCAGAGTGGGGATCCCAAGTCCATCTGTAGGCAACTGGACATCCCCTTGTAGAAATGTTGCAGGAAAAAGATGAGCCTGTAGGGTGCATTGTAGGAATGATTAAACATACAACTTTCCTTTAGTTTTTTAAAGCTTCCTCCCTCCATTCTCATGACCTAATTCTACCTTACAAATCTGACTAGCCCAAAGGATGTACACTGGTACAGATAGCAACTGGAAACCCAAAAATTCCAGGACAAATGAACCCTTCATAACTAGTGGGGAGAGTGGAAATAACAGGAGGGTGGAGGGAAGGTGGGTAAAAAGGGGGAACAGATTATAATGATCTACATATAACCCTCTCCCTGGAGAAAAGCCAACAAAAAAATGGGTGAAGGGCGACATTGGACAATGTAAGACATGAAAAAATAAATGATAATTTATAAATTATCCAGGGGTCATGAGGCAGGAAGGGAGGGTGGGAGAGATAGGGGAAAAATGAGGAGCTGATACCAAGGACTCAAGTAGGAGGTACATGTTTTGAGAATGAGGATGGCTACAAATGTGCTTGACACATGCATACTTGTATGGATTGTTGTAAGTATTTGATGAGCTCCCAATAAAATGATTTTTAAAAAAAGAAAAAGAATGTGGCATCAGGATAAAAAAGTCTTCATTAGCAACCTGTTGGAAGATACAACTTTGTTCTCTGAACAAAGTTTAGAGACCTTGAGTACTTACGGATGAAGATTAAAAAAAAAAAAAAACACTTCACAGTAAGACCACATAAATGACATAATAATCAATGAAGAAAAGATGGAAGTTGTTGAAATTTCATTTCACTTGAATCCAAAATCAATGCCTATGGAAAGAGTAGTCAAGAAATCAAAGGCTGCTTTGAGCAACTCTGCTACCGATCATCTCACTTAGTCTTTAGGGTGTTAAAATATAAAGATGGCTGGTGAGCATCGACCTATGTCATGGTAATTCTAGTCAGTTCAAAAGTGTGTGAAAGCTGGACAGTAAGTAAGGAAAACAAGAGATGAATTAATGCTTTCAAATTATGGTGCTGTTGAAATGTGTTGAGTGGACTACAAGAACAAATTAACCTACCTTAGAAGAAATATAATTAAAATTCCCCTTAGAGATGAAGATGGATAGACTTCTTCTAATCTGCTTTTGTCATGATCAATTTTTATTGTGGGATGGATGAAAGTTTACAGAGGAAATTAGTTTTATTTTTCCAATTAACACTATGCACATCACTTTTAGTGACATTGAATTCAACCTTCATAATATAACAACCCTGATCCCCTTTATATTTGTTCTGTGATATTTATTATTATATTATATTCATATTTATGATCTCCATGAGTTGATGATTTTCATTTGTCCTGCTTTCCTGCCTTTGCAACTATTCATTTTATTTTACGTGGTTGATTGTTTTCAGATATACCTTCCTTTCAGGTGTTTTCTTCACTTCAGAGTCCTGTCTATTGTTTGATTGAAAGAATGATGATAGACTCTGTATTGGGTTGCATTTATCTGTGCATCATTTCACTGTATTAGCAGGTAGGAGCAGTTCCTGGAGAAGTGCATGGTGCTGGAGATATTGAAGGGCCATCCCCAGGTAAAAAACCCTCAGTGAGAAGACTTGGCACAGTGCCTAAGACACCAGGTTCATATTTAGCAGCACTAGAGAGCAGGACGCATGATTAGTCAGTGTTCCTTCCTGTTGTATGTAAGGTCGCTCTAAGTTACGACCAATTTGATGGCACCTAAGAACTCGTTCTGTTTTTCAGGCCAGGAATGAAACACAATAACTTAAATTGAGCTCATTGTCTACAAATATATATTACCTATACAGTCAAGTATAAGCTAACCTGAATATCAGCTAAGGCACCTAACTGTACCACAAAAACGGCATTAAAATATCTTGAAAAACTCGACTTATACACAACTATATAGGTAATTTGTTTTTATATGCACCACTATACTTGGGAGAACTTTCTTTCATGAATATTTTCATTTATAAATAAAATTTGTGTTATTCTTAAGTGCTATCAAATGTATTCTGACTCCTGGTGACCCTATGGACAACACAGCAAAATAGTGTCTGGTCTTCACTTTATTCATATATTTGAGCTCATCAGTTGAGCTACTGTGTTAATCCATCACATGGAAGGTCTTCCTCTTTTTGACTGCCCCACCACTTTACCAAGCATCGTGTCTTCACCATAGATTGGTTCCTCCAAAGTACATGAGATAAACTTCTATCATTCTTGCCTCTAACTAGTATTGTAGTTGAACTTCTTACAACACAAATCTGTTTGTTCTTTTGGTAGTTTATGCTAGGTTCATTATTCTTTGACAGCACAATAGTTCAAATTCAAATAGTTCTTTCTTATTCAAAGTCAAACTTTCTTCCACATGCGTATGAGACAATTGAAAATACCATGGCCTGTGTCAGGTACATCTTAGTTCTCAATATAACAAAATAACAATCCTTGTTTTCAACATTTTAGAAAGAAAGGTCTTGTACAGCAAATTTGCCTAATGCAATGCATCTTTTCATATCTTGAGTGCAACTTCGATGGGCATTGATTATTGATCAAGCAAGACAATATTACTGACAACTTCAATCTTTACTCCATTTATCATGAAGTTACCTATTGGTCCAGTTATGAGGATTTGGTGCCTGTTTTACATTATATTGTAATCCTTACTAAAAGCAGAACTCCTTGATCTTTATTAGCAAGTACTTCAAGTCCTCGCTTCTGCAAGCAAGGTTTTGTCATCTGCATATAAAAAATTGTTAATAATACTTCCTCAAATCCTTATACCCTATTCTTTATATAGTCCAAATTCTCTGATTATTTGCTCAACATGCAGATTAAATGAGCATGTAGAGAGGATAAGACCATGAAGCCCAACTTTCTCATTTTAAATCATTCAGTATTCTCTTATTATTTGAACCATATCTTGATCAGTGTACAGACTCCATGTGAACAGAATGCAGGATTCCCATTCTTCTTGAGGCTATCCACAGGTTTGGATGATCCACACATTCAAATGGATTACCAAAGTGAACATAATACATGTAAAAGTCTTTTTGATATTCTCAGCTTTTAATTCAACAATGATATTCATTGTTCTATATCATCTTCTGAATTCAGTCTGAACTTCTGGTAGTTCCCTGTAATATACTGCTATATGATCTTCAGCAAAATTTTATTTGCAGGTGACATCAAAGGCCTTGATTCATAATTTGACCCATCAATTGGGTCATCATCTGGGGAATGGTACAAAAGTGGATATCTGCAAGTCAGTTAGCCAAGAAGCTATTTTCCAAAGTTCCTGGCACTGACAAGTGAAGGCCTTCTGAGTTTCATCAGCCTAAGACATTTTGTTACACCATCAATTCCTGCAGATTTGCTTTGACTAACTCTTTCAATGCAGGTTGAACTTCTTCCTTCGGTACCTTTGGTTATTGACAACAGACTACCGCTAGAAATGGTTGAATGCAAACTAGATTGGATGTCTGTGTATTCTTTTTATCTTTTAAAAACCTATTTCCTGCACCATAAAACGTTGTCCTTATAGTATTTTTCATTATTGTAACTCGAGGTTTGCTTTTTTTCCTTTTAGTTTAAGACATGTTGAATATGTCTTACCCTTTGGGTTTTCTGACTCTGGATCTTTGGATATTTTATTACAATATTTGTCTTTGATTTCTCATGCTGCCCTTTCAAATGTTCTATTTGGTTCCTTGATGCAATCATTTCTTCCATCTGCTTCAGCTGCTCTACAATTAATAAAAATTTCAAGTCCCTTCTTACATCTGCGTTGATTTTTTCCTTTCCTTCTTGGGATGTACATGGTCTGCAGTTCAGAACCACCAGCAATTCTGAGGAAGAAATGCCAGGATTTCTATTACTGATACAAAGGGGGTATTTAAAAAAATATTGGATTTTTTTCAAAGCCATATAGTTCATTGCTTTTAACAAAATAGTCTTATCACCTCCAAAGTACTCTCCATTATGCTTAAAACATTTGTCAAATCCACAATTCCATTCTTGGAAACACTTTTTAGTGATCTATTTTTTGGATGATTGACAGCAACTCCCCCTGTTTTTTTCCCTTCACCTCTTCTTGGTCATCAAATAGCTGTCCTTTTATGTCTCTCTTCTTCGTGGGAACAAAAATGAAGTCACATAGAGTGAGGTCAGGTGAGTCAGGGGGGTGGGGGGTGGGGGGGGAGACATGCTGTTGTCTTCATTACTAAGGTGGCTGTGTGAGTAGTTGAGTTGTCTTGATGACGAACCCAGTCCTCCGTCTGCCATAAATCAAGCATTATTTTGTCAGACACAGTTATGCAATCTTTTCAAAACCTCTAAATAGAAAGCTTGATTAACAGCCCAACCTGGTAGACTGAACTCCAAATACAAAAAGTCAACATTTTTACCCACTGGGGAAGGTGATTGACATCCAGAATGAGGCTTGTTATCAATTGACATCTCACCTTTTGGGAAACATGAAAACAATTCCACTCATACACTTGAGTTTTTCCTTGTAAGCTGTGTTCAACATCACGACAGTTTCCACAAATTTCACAGGTGCACACTATTGTCTTAAAATGGTCATGACAAAAGCAAAGAAACAAACAAAAACCAAAAAATCCCTGAGGTTTGAGTGAAACAGTTTTCATGACAAAGTTTGTTGTGACCAGAGAGAACCTTCCCAGGTGACACCCCTAGATGTACTAATTCAGAGTGAGGTATTGGATATTCCTGTAGCAGGAAAACGTGCACTTCAAAATTCCACCTAGTTGAGTTTTTTCCTTTTTTCTTTTTTTGTGGTGGGGGCATGGTGGCTTGGTGTGCAGTGGTGTGCCCCCTCATACAATTAGTGTCAGAGACCCACAGGGAGTCACTATGAATTACTCTTGAGTCAATGACCATGAATTTGTTTGGTTTTCTCTTCTCTTGGCAACCTTTTGTTTTCTTCAAGTATTTACTTTTTTATTTGACCTCATAGTTCATCCTTTCTTCTGTCAAACAACCCCAATTCTTTAAATTTTTTAATTGTAGAAGTTATATGCACTTTCTACATATGTACATTAAAGAGAATGTCCAGTTGAATTTACATTGCATTAATAATTTAGCAATGAATTACTTAGTTCAAAGCAATTTTTTTTAATTAAAAAAATTTTTTTTAGGCATCACTGCCCTGGTGGTGGGAATAGAAGGCCCAGCCTTTGCTCCTGTGAGTGGGAATTCAACCTCCATCCCAGTGGGCCGCAGTCCTGCGCACAACCACTACGCCACCAGGGCTCAGCCCCAAAGCAATTTTTAAGCTTGAGCTAAATACATAAAATACATCAAAGTGGATCTACCTTGCTTCTTGTAACATCATATTACCCTCTTCTTTATTTCCTGAAGTATTTTCCAGGGTTTTCACAGAATATAAAAGGTACATTAAATGGATTATCAGAATGCTTCAAAATATATTGAATGAGAGTTTTTCCACAAATAGTTGATCTAAAAATATAGGTTCTGTTAGTCAACTAATCGGTCCCCTGTGTGAAATATTGGAAAAATGAATTATTACATTCTAAATCTAATTCTGAATGAATTGGTTATTGTTTAATAGGAAAGTAATGGTTGGTCTAATCACTTAGACATTTCATACAGCTAAGTCATAGGTATAAGTACATATATATATCAAAAAATTTAAATGTCAAAACTGTTAAAAGACTAACTACTATTATTAGCCTAGGCCATTAGTTTTTCATTCTCAAGTATCTCATTAATATACAACATCATAATTCTCTGTCATCATGTCAAATGAGGATTTTTGAAGGTCATGTCTACCAATAAAAAAGGGGACACATATATATGTTAGTGATCATGAAAATGACATAATTGAGCAATATTGTTTTGTTAAGTGTGAAATCACCATGAGTTGGAATCAAATCAAGTGTAGCTGGTCTATTTTGTCTATATTTATCTATCTATATCTATCTATCATCTCTATATCTATTGATCTATCTATTATCTATCATCTATCAATCATCTATAAATCTTCTCTTTTGGCTGGGGTTAGATTTTTCCCCCAGTATCCTGAAGCGTCAATAGAACCAGAAAGACCATCTAGCTCAGAGGTCAAGACTACTTTGATTTTTTTCACAGTGTTAGAAATTAACACATTATTTACGATTTAGATTAAATTTCTTTAATGGGGGTTGACGAGAGTTAGAGATTATTCTTTGTTGGCATGAAGGGGAGCCTTGTTGGGCTGCTGACTGCAAGGTCAGCATTTCAAAAGCACCAGCTATGTCACGAGAGAAAGACGGGACTCTTTACATCCATACAGGTAATAGTCTCAGAACCCCCCAGGGTTCATTCTGCTATGCCTTTTAGGGTCACTAATCAATTCAATGGCTGTTAATTTGATGGGCTTTTTCTTGTTATAATTTTGTTTTGTTTCAACGTCCTAGACATTGTCTTTGGTGTTTCTCTGCTTTATACTTCTCTCAATGATTGGTATGTCATGATCTCTCAGATCCTAGATGTGATGCCACTTACTACCATTTCATCTAATTAGGCATTGTTCCTGCTAATTTATACATTTAAATATAGTATATTCCATTGTAATTTTATAATTGTCTACTAGGGTATAAATTTCTTGCAGACAGAGATCCTGAGGATCAGATCCTGATCCAGATACACTTACTCCTGAATTTATTCAACTGTGAAAATTGTGAAAAGTATATTATAAGCCATTTCTTTTTAGGCATTGTGCTGTCACTGCAAGGTTAATGGTTTAAGCCTACAGCATGCCACAGGAGAAAAATAATACTCTTGCTCTCATAAAGATTCGCAGTCTTGGAAAACCTATATTGGGTCACTATGCATTGGAATAGACTGAAAGGAAGAAGGTTACTTGTTTGTTGCTTAGTTCGGAAGGATGTGTTGGTAATTATATAACTGTAATTATAATATTTCTACCACTGAAATTACTACTAATATATACTAGTTAAAACATGTCCTTGGGTTTAAGGGTAGCTCAGTAAATATATGTCCAAGAGTTGACTTCTGATTTCTCTAGATCACTCGATGAGGGAATATTATCAGGAAAAATGACCTCAGAAAGAAAATTAAGTCGCTCAGTATTTCCCAGTGGAGAAACTGGGATCCAGATCAACTTGACTCCAACAAGAGCAAAACTTCCATTATCTGCAGCCCTTATAACCTCAAGCAGCAGTGATTGTGTATGTGTGTGATTTTGTCCTCCATAAAAATGCCATGAAGGAACTGAGCCCCGGTGGCGTAAGTGGTTGAGTACGGGACTGTGGCCCGCGGGCTTGGCGGGTCAAATCCAGCGGCAGCTCTCAGGAGCAGTGCTGGGTAGCTCCCACGACCACCAGAGGGCAGTGATGCCCCCCCACCAAAAAAAGCATAAAATGAAAGTCTGTCAAAAGTCTAGCTATGGCGATGATAAGCGGCTGCATACCCTTGTTTTAAGGGTCCTTTATGTGTGTGCCCTCTCCTCCCCCTCTTCTCATCTCAGGAGGCACCGAGGAAGTCTATGGAGGAGCCCTGGGGTTTTATCTTGACTCACTGTGTGAAATGGAAAGTCCAAACATGGAGCCTAGATCTGAAGCCCCCACTTTCCCCAAAGCAAATTTCTCTTTTCTACCTGCTTTGTGAGCCATGCTTGCAGCAGAAAACTTCCGGGGGGCAAGCACTGCCTCATCTGACAGGCCATAATTTGGGTCATTACACTCTCCCATGGGCAGTAATGACATTTTTTCTTTTCTAGAAGCAACTGCTGTGCGGTTGCCTCATGGGAGAATGAGTTGATTATTCCTTCTCCTTGACTCTTGACTCCACCTCTGCAAAGCTCAGAAGCCAGCTATGCAGGGCCACAGCTTTTTATTGGGTTGAGTTTCACATTTTGTGACTCTTATTTTCCCAGAGCATTACTAAAACAGGGACATTTCTTCAAACACTTGTATTCTGATGTGCTAAGGCTTGGGAATAGTGTGAGAATTGGCAAGGGCCACAGGAAAGGCACCTCGCTCAACAATCCCTACATCTTACCCATCAGAGAGGCAATTGTGTTAACAAACTCTCACGAAGTTTAAGCTCACAAATAACCCATTTTAATGCATGTGGGTAGAATCACCTGGATAATTTCAGTGACCTTAAGAAATTAATTTAAAGGAAAATAGCACAAGAGGAAAAATGGGGGGATGAATAAGGTGCACTTTGGAAAGGTCTCAGCAGACTCACATGGGATTTTCTATTGTTAGCTCTTTTGAGTATGTCCTCATTTACAGTTACCTTCTGCACCACAGAACTCAACTCTTTGATCCCATCTTGTCTTCAGAATTCATGTTATATTTGAGCCCTTTGGTGTTAACATTGTGTCAGTTTATCTCACTGAGGGTCTTATACTTTTCACTCACCTTCTATTTACCCAGCATGATGTCCTTATCCAGGGAATGTTCATTTTTGACAACATGACTAAGATGATTGAAACTAAGTCTTGCCATCCTGAATCCCAATAAGCACCATTGATTCTAAGGAGCTCTGTCAGTCAATGCTATTGTCAATATTCTTCAATTATTCAATAATAATTCAAGTGCATTAATTCTTCCAAATGATACAGGCATGTGGGCAAAGTGAAAACATCATGTTGTGGGTTATGTGTGTGTGGGTAGACTAGAGAAACAAATTCATGAACCCTCATATGTGTATAAGAGTTTTAAATACAAAAGCAATTGTACATGAAGAAAGCATTCTAATCCAGTCCAGTCCAAGCCCACAAGGCTTAGATTAGCCCATATGTCCAATACCAGTCTATAAAATGTTCTTCAGCCTCACCCAACACATGCAATGATGCCAAATGCAAGATGATCACAAGCCAAATGGGTAGAATGTCTTTGAATGCATTGGCATTGTAAACCTCTCAGTGCTGGCAGGAGTCTCTGAGAGGCTCCTCCAGCTTCAGAGGTCAGGTTCCAGCCATGTGGTTTGCCTGGTTCAGGGGACAACGGGAGTTCCGTGTGGCTTCTCCTCAGGGATGTCTCACAGGAAGTCAGCATGGTCAGCAGAGACTCTCCAAGGGAGTGTTGTCTGCAAAAAGTCTCCAAGGAAGAAAGCCAGTGTCTTTGTTTCCAAGAAGGAAGTACCAGACGTCCCAGAATTATCAGAAAAGAAAGCTATGGCCACACAAGGAGGGATCTCATTGACTGTCTCCAATTTGATAGGTTGGACTCCATCCCTACACTTTTTTTTTTACCCTAACCCTAACCCTTACCCTTATACTCTTGATCCTCATATTGACACCAGATTAGGTGACTGCCACATGGGTCAAATGTATTTTTCCCCCAAAGTGACATTTTTGTTCCTTCTCTTAGACTGAGTTTTTTAGAGAAACAAAACCAGTCACACATACACACAAATGTCCATGCCTATTTCTCTATATGTGTTCCTGTGTATCTATCCATCTAGCTATTTACCACTTCTCTGTCAGTTTATAACACTGAGATGGATTCTGCAGTTTTTGTGTGCTCGAAGTTATATCACTGGTATTTTAAATACCAGCAGGGTCACCTAAGTGAATAGCTTTTAGTAGAGTTTCCAGACTAAAGAGAGACTATGAAGAATAGGCTGTCCACTTAAGAAAAATTAGCCACTGAAAAGCGTATAGATTGCAGTGGGACATTGTCACGTATTGAAAAATCTCCTGAAACGTTGACAGGGATAATACCGAAAGATGAGCCCATCAGTCAGACCAGGAACCAAACTTACTGCTATCCAGTGAATGCTGACTCATAGCAAAACTACAGGACAGTAACTGTCCCTGAGAGCCCAGTCAGAGTGAGCATATTTCAAGATCACCGTAAGAACAGCTTTGACCCTATGAACATTAACATGAGAAGACCAGATGAGCTGTGGGATAATATCAAAAATCATACTCGAACAAAGCCAAACATCATAAAAAGACAAGGAAGAAAAGATCAAAGTGGATGCCAGAAGAAACTGAAACTTGCTGGTATCATAGAATAGTTAAGGCAAGGGGGAGAAGTAAGGAAGTAAAATAACTGAACAGAAAGTTTCAAATGGCAGCATAAGGCAGAGTAAAATATCATCATTCCAATTTTAGTATATGTGCTGCCGAAGTGAGCACCAGACTGAAAATTATAATGAAATGTGCAAAGACCTGAAGTTGAAAAACCCAAAAGGAAGAATGCACTCAGTATAACTTAAACACCTCAAGAAAAAAAAATCAAGCTTTGAGGCACTATATTAAAAGATACCATTGGCAAAATATTGAACTATGCAGGGAGTACCAAAAGAAGATAGAAACAATCCACAAAATTATTACTGTAATCCACAAAAATAGTCCACAGAAATAATCCAAAAAAAATTAAGAAGAGTGACTCTATATTCAACCATTTTAAGATGTAGAATATGATCAAGAGTCAAATGTTCAGAAGGAAGAAGTTCAAGATGCATTGAAACCATTAGATGAAAGCAAGGATCCACAAATTGATGGAATACCAATTAAAATATTTCAATAAATTGATAAGGCCCTGGGAGCTTTCATTCTGGCCAAGTGGTGACAAACACATATAATCCTGAATTTGTCTGACAATGTTGTTTTAAGGATTATTTTTACCTAATGCATCACTCAGAGTAGACTGGTGGAATAAACATACTAACTTATTTGTTAGATAAAATGCATTCCGTTCTTTTCTGTCAATTCCTTCTGTGGGGAGTTTGGTATGATGTGGCACCACTCCAGGTGTCATCCTTATCTGACAGATCTAGATTCTTAGGGCCTCAGTGCAGAGGCAGTAGCTAACTGATGTGGTTGTTCTAGCCAAAGTCTCTGCCACTCCCACCAAATGACCTATTACTGAAAGGATATTGCTATAAAGTGGGGGAGGGGGCATTGATGGGAGTCACCTCTGAGGAATTATCAGAAGGATGCATTGGCTTGCCACCCTGCTGGGTATGAAATGAGGCCTCTGTGAATGAGAAGGGGGGAAACTTTACTACCCACAAGAGCTGGGGGTGGAGCGTCTTCTGGGCCAGAGATGTGATCCACCTTGATCTAGAAGATATCAAAGAAATTGCAGGAGCAGCAATCATAGCAGCAGAATCCAGAGCATGTTATACAGAGTGCTGGAAACGTCCAGTCCCCAGTTCCAGGAAAGCTGAATGCTTTGGGGTAGGAAGCGGACTTGCAGTGTGGAGTGCACTTGTTTGGGGGGACTGGGTTTGCTGGTCCATGGACTTCAGTGTCAGGTTTGTTGGAAAGGGGTGTTTCTAAGCACTTCATCCAATCCCGGAGCCAGGTTCACAAACCCATGGAACTAAATGAAACTGAGCACCTTCAGGCTGAGTCTTACAGCACAGCAGTGACATGCCCTTTTGGAATTTAGTAGCAGCCATGAAAGAACTTTGTCACCTATTCTGACTGAACAACTCTATGCTGGGCATTTATCACTTGAATTGTAACCTGTTATCTTCTTTAATAAACCCCTTCATCAAGAATATTGCCTGCAAGTTCCGTGTGGCCATTGTAATGAATTATAAACCTAGATATTAAAGTTGAGAGTATATGTCAGAATACATTTCGATTGTAGTGTTTTATTACTCTACAAAGGAGTCATGTTTCTGTAAAACTGTCAGACTGGGTGCCAGGCTACTTCAGGCTATTTCTTGTCTTCTGGTCACTGGGAACCCTGAGCAGCCAGGTATGCTGGGTCCTAAATACACTCCCGCATTTTCTCTTCATGCCTGGCACAGGCTGTGGAAGTATGGAATGGAGCTTCTGCGGGCACTGTTATTACACTTCCTGCCAAATTCTGATTTGAGTTTTCTATAACTCAAGACATTTGGTAAAGTGGTACATCAGTGAACATGAGAAGTTGAGGTAGGAATCCCTATGGCAGTCACATAATCTACTGTCAATTTCAGGATTAAGGGCATAGGGATTGTGGCAGTCATGTACTTTGGTGTCAATTTCATGATTGAGTGTAGGGGTGGAGTCCAGCCTGTCAATCTGGTGATAGCCCATGAGACCTCTGTGTGGGCATGACTTTCCCTGAGAATTCTGGGAAATCTCAAGATATTCCACTTGAGGAGCTGAGAGACTATAGACTCAGTCTTTTGGAGATACTCTACTGACAAGACCCAAGGTAGATCCCCTGTGAGTCATCCTGGAGGATATGGACCTCCCCTGATACAACCAGACTTCTGAAGCCAGAAAATCCACATGGAGACCCCTCTCAGCACTGAGATGCATCCACTGCCACTGGACACACAAGACTCTGCACTCACTGGCCTGTGACTATCCTGGTGTCATTACACATGCTTCATGAGTTAGAAGAAGACTTTATAGACTGGTATCGGACAATGGGCTAATACCAGGCTTGTGGGCTTAGACTGGACTAGGTTGGGGTGCTTTCTCAATCTTCCATTCCTCTTGTATATAAACCTCTTCCTTATACATATACACATATTTATAAATTTGTTTTTCTAGTCTACCCAGACTAAAACAGAGGTCAAGTCTACTTTGTCAACCTGGAGATAGCCAATGAGACCTCTTTGTTGGCATGGCCTTCTCCTCTGAGAATTATGGGAAATCCAGTGGTATTTCCCCCTTAGAGGTGAGAGACTCACTCTTCAGTCCCTTGGAGACACTCTACTGACAAGACACAAGGCTGATTCCCTGTAAGACATTCTGGAAGAAAAGCCACATGGGTTTACCCTGATAGAACCAGACCTCTGAAGCCAGAAAAGCCACATAGAAACTCCTGCCAGTGCTGAGATGCTTGAGAAGCCATAGAAACCCCTGTCAGTGTTAAGATGCTTCCATCAGCATTGGATACACAAGACTCTGCACCCATTGACTGTGATTGTCCTGGTGTCATTGCATCTGCTAATTGAGTCTGAAGAGGACTTATAGATTGGTATCAGACATATGAGCTACTGGACTGGGATGATTCCTCAATGTTCAATTGTTCTTCTATATAAACCTCTATCTTATACACATGTGAGTGTTTATGAATTTCTCTATTTTACCCAGACTAACACAACCCCCGATGAGATATATTGACAATAACTACAACAATGGACATAAAAAATCAAGTAGATACTGTAGGATGAGGCAATACTTTAATTTTTGGTACATGGGTTGTTAGGAGATTATTTGATTGCATTGACAAAAAAACAGCAACAACTCAAGAAGGATTTTATCCCAGACCATGTTTCCAATCTGCTAACCACTTATCTTTGACCATCATGTTAATTATCTGAAATGTATTAGTGTAAAGTATTAGTGTATAGTATTTATTTCTGCTTTTCTGAAATAATTTCTGTAGGAATAAGTGTGCCTCCCATTCTCTAATGGTTCCACTTTTCTCTTCTAGAAATGTATAAAAGGGTGGCATAAGACTCTGGGTTGCTCCTCAATTAATCAGCCTTTCCCTTTTATAAACATCTGGTGCTTAGAATGAATACCATGAATAAAACACAGATTTGTTACTGAAATAGAATCTCTGATTTTTCTATTTTCCTATGGTAAGTCACAAAGTATGTAGAGAGAGGAGTGAACATACCCACCATTTAAATGCCTGCTACAATGATGCCACATCTACATTCTGGGGAAATATTGGTGACGGGTTTAAGCCACATGTGGAATATCTTGGAGGTGTACTTTCTGGGTTATACATAAAGAAATTGATAGTGATGAGCCTTACTGTAACATTGAAGCTGGGGATGGATTCATAAGCAGACGCATCTGTGATTGAATGCAGTAGGCATAGTGCTGCTTAGCTGGTTTTCCAGTCATAGGTCAGAGATGAAGGAGAAAATTCTGTTTTTACTACCTGGAGACTAAACAAGCTTGTATTATTTATAGGGGCCACTTCTGTGCCTTCTGTTTCTCTACAAGTGTGAGCCAGCATTAAGAGAATCTCTTGTTAGCAAGGTTCCTAGCATCCATTTCTTGCAGAGTCCCTTCCAATTCAAACCCCACTAGCACTGTTACTGACATGTAGCCTGATGAACAGCTCAAAGGCTGAAAAACTCACTATTTACTTACAAGAACAGACTCCACCAGTCAACGTGGCTAAAGAGCTTGGGTTAAAAGGAAATCACACGAATGTAGAACTGAATGCTACCTCCCTGTGATTCCTACTCCTCCTCTTTGGAGAGATACACAAAACCCTATGGATGCCCTTCAGAGAACTGAAGTCAGTAAGCACCCTTGCCCTACCCAAACCCCAGGACTTCTCAAAGTTGATCATCAAAATACTTGTTTCAAATATCTCCACATTGTCGTGACCTTCCCTGAATAAACTACATTTGGGTATTGAGGTTCTTTCTAACCATGCCACTGTCCTGTATCTGAAGAATACTGATCAAGGCTCAATGGTATACTCAGAGTCATCTTCATGGTTATCCAGGAATGGTTTTTCTCAGCTAGATTATACCTGGAGCATGATGCTTAATACTCCAGGGGCAAAAAAGGGAGCCCTGGGTGTCTGGTGGTCACACATATATGTAGAAACACACACACACACACACACACTGCTTCTATTCCATTCTCTATCTGGCAGGACCTTTCCAGCAACTGTTAATCTGTGCAGCAGTGGAACTGTAAGCTATCAGAAAACAGTATTTAAATATGCTTCATTCTAGCACAGTTCCTTCCATTTCCAATTACAGAAGTTTTTTTTTGTCCCAGAAACTTTCATTCTTTCTAGCAAACATAGTCTATACCTTCTGTTCCTTGCTTTATCACCACTGTTATCACAATACAATGTTACTTGGCACAAGCCATGTGCCCTTGTAGAGTGAGCAGATTGGATAGTCACCAGTAATTGACTTCTTGCTATTAATCAGAGGTTTCACACTGTGTGGCAATTAACTAGAGTTGTCTATTGCCACACCAGAAGCAAGCATTGACACACCTGTTTGGAATGTCAGAATTTTCTGTAGTACTCATTCTGTGACAGAAGCACATTGATGAATGAGTCAGCCCTCTCATTAACTTGGTCATGAAATAAAAGTTTGGTTTGAAAACAGCAACACCTTCACTGAAGAAAAAGAAACAACAGCCAAAAAGTAGGACCGTGAAGAACTGCCCCCTTGGGGTTTCAAAGCTGTAAAATGGCACGGGAGCAGTAACTTTAATCTTTTTAAATGACTGACCTTGTGGTTAACTGACCAACTCATAAACCACTCCACCCCCAAGACTCCTTCCATGCACCCAAACAGAGGGCTCTTCTGAAGACACATCCCCATTTCAGATTCCCTTAGGAATTAGTTGTTCCGTGCTGCAGTTACATTGCAGCCTCAATGCTCCCTTCCTCCATTCTGCTTTCTTTTCTTTCCTTTCTCGCAGGTATTGGTCCAGAAAGCAGTGCCTATCAGAACCTCGGGTGGCTGTTGTTGGGTGCAACTAACTCCATTTCATAACTCCATGTGACAACGCAGAACTGCACCATCGAGTTTTCTAGGCTGTATTTATTATGGGAACAGATCATCAGGGTTTTCTACAACAGAGCTGCTGGGTGGATTTGAATCCCCAACCTTTGGTAGGCTGGCAAATGCTTAAGCCTGCCACACCAGTGCTCCTTATACACTTCCGGTATCCACATCTCTATTTCAGAGACTGATTCTCTTGTAACTGGAATCGAAAGAGTACTTTAAAAAGTATGTAAGAAGGAGTACCATGATATGGTATAATGCAATAATCCTTTCTCAATAAATATACATTAAATACAGTAAAGAGTATCCAAGGTGTTTTTGTGTTTATTACTATAATTTCTTTTAGTAACATTGATTTAAGATATCAGCATTAATATTGAATGGAACAATAAATCTTTTAGGTAAAGGAAAAAATCTTTCAGAGAAAATGGAGCATAATACATTTTGTCTTTTAATGACTCTCCTTTGACCTGGCCTGTGATTGATTTGGCCAACAACTGACTAAAGGTTTAAGGTACACCTATTTCTAGACTAACTTGTGAAGGAAATAAAATTATTTTAGTATATGTGCTGCCGAAGCAAGCATTAAAATTATTATCTTTAAGAAAACCAGTCAAACTCTGAATGACATTGCCTATATAATAGACATTAAGGATTTCAGACAAAGATAGAACAAAATTTTATGTGTTGTGAACTGTAAGGTCTCTGTTATAGCTTCTTAGCTTTTCTGTGGTAAGTTAAAGATAGTCATTGATTGTAGGTAAATAAATGGCAGTCGGTGTATATGGTAAAAGTCTCTGTGACCAAAAGATCTAATACACAGTCAACCACTTCAAAGAGTAACATGTGAGTGGTAACCAAGGACACTGAAGGAAAAAGTACAAGCTGCATTGAGAACATTAACCTAAAACAAGTTCCAGGAATTGATGGAATCCGAATTGAAATGTTTCAACTTGCTAATGAAGTCGTGGAGGTGCTTACTCATCGTGCCAAGAGTTTGGAAGACAGAGAGTTGGGCAACTGACAAGAAGGGATCCATATCTGTGCCTATTCCAAAGAAAGGTGACCCCAAAGAAGCTCAAGTTATAGGACAATATCATCCATATTGCATATAAGTAAATTTTTTTTCTGAAGTTCATACAACAGTTGCAGTAGTACATTAACAGGGAGATACCAAAGGTTCAGCTTGGATTCAGAAGAGGATGTGTAATAAAGGTTATCATTGCTTATGTCAGATAATGTAGACTGGAATCATAAAATACCAGAAGGATGTTTATTTGTATCTTATTTAATAGACCAAGGCCTTCAAGTGTGTGAAAAATAAACAACTATGGATATTTTTGAGAAGAATCAAAATCCCAGAAGGCCATATTATGTTCATGCAGAATTGATACATGAATCAAGAGTCTGTTGTGAGACAAGAATATAGGGGTATTGTGTCTTTTTAAATTAGGAAAGATGTGTGTCAGTGTTGGATATTCTGATCATACTATTTAAACAGCATGCTGAGAAAATAATCAGAGAACTGAATTATATGAAAAAGGATGTGGCATAAGGATTGAAGGAAGGCTTATAATAACCTGCAATATGTAGATGGTACAACCTTGCTTGCTTGCTGAAAATGAGAACAACATGACGACAATGGAGAAATTCAGCCTTCAGTGGGGTTTGCAATGCGATGTAATGAAAACCCAAACCTTCACATCCAGAACAATAGCTAACCATGTGATAAGTGGAGAAAGAAAAGTTTTCAAGGTTTTTTGTGTTACCTGGATCCAGAATCAAGGCTCAAGGCAGCAGCAACCACAAGCCCAAATGGTGCATGGCATCAGATACATCTCTCACAGAAGACCTCTCAGTGTGTGTGACCCCACTCATGGCATTTCCAATGACCTCACATCTATTAACACTGAATAAGGAAGACTGAAGATGAATCTGCGTTTGAATTTTGATTCTGCTGAAGGATATTGGGGGTGTCATGGACTTGTGTCAAAAGCACAAGTAGATGTGATCATTGAAGAATGCTTCTTAGAGGCAAGGATGGCACTGTTTCCTGTCATGTATTTTGGACATGTTGTCGAGAGAGACCGGCCCCTGAAAAAGGACATCATGCTTGGTAAAGTAGAGGAGCAGGGTAAAAGAGGCCTGCCCTGCCCCAGGCAGATGGACACTGTCACTGCACTGATGGGTTCAAAGAAGAACAGCTGTGAGCACGGCCGAGGAAGGGTCATTATTTGTTCTACTTTACCCTGAGTTGGAACTGACTGAATGGCCCCTAATAACAAAACCAAACAACAAAAAACACATTCCAAATAAACTTTCCTTACTAAAAAAAATAGTTGAAAGGCTGGAGTTGGCCTGCATGTTGGGTTTAGTTAATCCTCAACCTACATAATACACATTAATGAAATAAGATGCCATCTTTGGCTTAGAATTAAAATGCTTTCAGGCCATGCTATTGGTATGTCATTGCAGACAGAAACCCTGCTCTTTGATTACTTTTTTCCTTCAGCAACTATGTTCACACAGGTTCTATGTGCATGTTCATGGAGCATAAAGGTAAATAAAATATGGATTCTGCAATTCAGGGCAGCGATTCTCAATGTGTGGGTCACAATCCTTTCACAGGAGTTGCCCAATTCATAACAGTAGCAAAATGAAAATTATGAAGTAGCAGTGAAAATAGTCTTATGGGTGGGAGTCATGGTGGTGCAGTATTTTAGTACAACAGTCCATGAGAGAATACATCAGACTCAAAGTAAGGGGTGACAGATTATTTTTCTAGACATCTTAAATATATAAGCCAGCATGGTATGTACAAGTTGTACTCTGGAGGTTAGGGATCAAAGGAATTTGTAAGATAATAGTTGAAGGGTTAAAAGGGTGCCAGAGACATTGACTTTTGGTGGAATCAAAAGTTCTGCTGAGAGCACATCATCAGATTATTAGAAGTAACTAAAATAATGCTATAGCACATATCTGCTTCTGACATTATGTATAGTTTTTAAATTTTATTGTTTATTTAATTTTAAAATCATTTTATTGGGGCATCCCTATAGCTCTTCTCACAATCCATACATACATCCACTGTGTCAAGCACATTTGTACATGGGTTGTCATCATCCTTTCCAAAACATTTTCTTTCTACTTCAACTTTTGGTATCAGTTTATTCCCCCCACCCCTCCCTCATGGACCTCATAAATAGATATTTATTTAAAAAAAATTCATTCATGTCTTACATCAACCTCTGTCTCACTTCACCCACCTTTGTGTTGTCCAACCCCATGGGAGGGAGTTATACATCAATCATTGTGATGGATTCCCCATTCTCCCCACACCTTCCCATTACCATCCTGATATCACTACCCTCATTACTGGTCCTGAGGATGTTATATGATCTGGATTCCCTCTGTTGAAAATTCTTCTCTGTACCAATGTACATGCTCTGGTCTAGCAGGATTTGTAAGGTAGATTTGAGTCATGATAGTCGGGGGCGTGACATTAATGAATGACAGGAAAGTTGTGGGTTTCATCGGTGCTATCCTGCACCCTAAATGACCTGTCTCTTTCTTATGACCCTTCTACTAGGGGATATCTAATTGACTAAAGATGAGCTTTGGATCCCATTCAGCTCTCTTCCCCTCATTCATATCAAAATGATTTTTGTTTTGGGTCTTGGGTACCTGATCCCTGATTCCATCAATACTTCATGATCACACAGGCTGATGAGCTTCTTGCATGTGGGCTTTCTTGCTTCTCAAGAAGATGGCCACTTGTTTATCTTTGAGCCTTTAAGACCCCAGATGCTACATCTTTTGTTAGCTGGGAACCATCAGCTTTCTTCACCACATTTGTTTATGCACCCATTTTGTCTTCAGCAATCGAGTCAGGAAGGCGAGCAAGACAGAATGCCAGGAACTCCCCAGGTAAGAAACAAGTTAAAGGAGCTACATCTGTTATCTTGAAAAAAAAAAAAAAAGGACCCTCTCCGGGGCAACTTGGAGATTACCAGAACTCTTGAAAGATACGCGAGGATGCAGGATATTCTCAGTTTCAGGGTCCTGGATCTCAAAGGGTAGAGTCCTGGCTCATATTTCAAAGATGTCAGATGGTCACCAACTAGGTCTTGGAATTTGGAGTTGCTGTTGAAGAGTGCAAGGGAAAAAGGGCTGTTGCCGAAAGCTGGGGGGCTACCATGGCCATGCCCAATGGACAGAAGAATGAGTCTGCTGGGACCGTGAAGGTAGAGATGCGACCCAAATGGGCTGGGAGCATGGGGCCACTCAAAGCTGCAAGAAGACAGTTGCTGTCCCAGTGGGTCTGGAAGGCAGCAGAGGGATACCACAAAGAGGAGGAGTCCCCACCAAGAATACAAGGGGTGTGCTCACCAAGAGTCTTTGGCTCCTCAGAAAGTTTCAGAGAGCATAAGGTTATTTTCAAGCCTTGAGATGTAATGTAACTTATTCTGTTAGATTTTGGACTTGCCTGTTAAAGATTCCTGGTTGCACACTGGATTGAATTGTTAACCACAAGGTCATCAATTCAAATCCATCAACCATTCCTCAAGAGAAAGATGAGGCTGTCATTGAAAACCCTACATAGGTTTGCTATGGGTCAGAATTAATAGGATTTTACCTGAGTCACTTGTAGTAAAATGTGAAAGAGAAGAGAAAGGCTTATGAATGCATTGTGTGGGACAGTTGGGAAAGGCATGGATTTTTGTACGGCTCAGTTTTAAAATGGGATAGTTTGAATTAGGTGTCCAAAACATGATGCAAATACGAACTTTGATGCCTTGCCCATTTGTCTCTGTTAGGTTAAGTGGCAAGATTCTGTATGGTGTGTTTTGAGTCAATCTCTGAGATATGAAAGAGATTATACAAGTAAGTGAAGAAGCTTAGCTGAGGAAAGAGAGATGTCAAACCACATGAGGATCACCCAGGAGTAGAAGAGACAAAGGCATTGCTCCGGTGCTGGCAGAGAGAGTAAGCCTTCACCTCGACTCCAAACTCTAAGTTAGAACTTCTAGTCTTCTAAAGTGTGAGGCCATAAATGTATTTTACTTTCAGCCACACACATGGGCTATATAACTAAGCATTTGATACTTAAGAAGGAAGGATCATATGCTGTCACATCCTGATAAGAGATCAAAGTTTAGGGGCATAGAGGAAAGAGAGAAAATTAAAGTGTGGTTAACAAGCATTTTGTTTCAATTGATCATTAGGGAAGGGCATTTATAAGACAAAAAATGATGAATTTAGGTCTGTGAATGGAAATCAGGAGCCCTGGTAGTGTGGTTGGGTAAGCATTGAACGCACCGAACCCATTCTTCTTGCATGGTGAGTGGTACAAACCCACTAGCAATTCTGAAGGAGAAAACAGACAACATCATGAAAAGTGGGGGGGGGGATGAGGGGAACTGAAGCTGTGAAAGATTTATTTGTACTTGGATTCCCAATCATGGAAACAGCAGCCAAGAAATTGGAAGACACAGCACTTTGAACAAGTCTGCTTCACGAGACTTCTTTAAGATGTCAAAAAGCAAAGATATCATTTTCAGGATTAAGATTGACCTGGTCCAAGTCATGGTATTTGCATTTGACTCAGAGGCATTTGTAAAATCTGGGTAATGAGAAAAGAAGAATGAGGAGAAAGGATGCTTTTGAATTTTGATACTGGTGAAGAATATGGAAAGTATCCTGGACAGCCAGAAAAACCACAACAAGTTCTGTTTAGGCAAAATGCTCATCAAAGAGAAGGTATAGGGTCTGGGGTCTTAAAGGCTTCAAGGGAAACAAGTGCCCACCTACCTCAGAAGCAACAAAGCCCACATGAAATAAGCACACCAGCCTGTGTGATCATGGGGTCTCAAATGGATCAGGTGTTAGGCATCAAAAAACTAAAAATTATATCATTGTAAATAAGGGGGAGCACAGATTGGGGACCCAAAGTCCATCTGTAGGCAACTAGGCAGACCCTTACAGAAGGGTGGAAGGTAGGAGATGAGTCAGTTATAGTGCAGTGTAGCAATGATGAAGCATACAACTTTCCTCTAGTTCTTAAATGCTTCCTCCTCACCAATATCATGATCCTGATTCTACCTTACAAATCCAGCTAGACTAGAGGATGTACACTGCTACAGATAGGAGCTGGAAACACGGGGAATCCAGGACAGAAGATAACTTCAGAACCAGTGGTGATAGTAGAGAGACTAGGAGGGTATAGGGAAGGTAGGATAGAAAAGAGGAACTGATTGTAAGGTTCTACATATAACCTCCTCCCTGGGGTACAGACACCAGAGAAGTGGGTGAAGGGAGACATCAAAAAGTGTAAGATGTGACAAAATAATAATAATTTATAAACTATCAAGTGTTCATGAGGGAAAGAAGTGGGAAAGGAGGGGGGAAATGAGCTGATACCAGGACTTTGTAGAAAGCAAATGTTTGGAGAATGATCATAGCAACAAATGTACAAATGTGCTTGGCATACAATGGATGGATGTATGGATTGTGATGAGTTGTATGAGCCCCCAATAAAATGATTAGGAACAAAAGAAGATTTTGAGACTCAATCTCATGCAATGTACATGTTATCAGGAAAGAACAGTCCTTGAGGAAGTGTGCCATGCATGGTAAAGTAGATGGTCATTGAAAAAGAAGTTTCTCAACCAGATGGATGAGCACAATGGCTATAAAAAAGGCTTCAACAGTGGCTGGGGCAATAAAGGATGAAACAATGTTTTGTTCTGTTACAAATAGGATGAATCTGATCCAATGCAATCAGATGTCATGAAACCCAGGATTGATGAACCTACAGAGATGGCAAGTAGAATAAGGGTTCCTGGGTTGGTGAGGGGTATCATGTGGGAGGGTGCTGGGTAAGAAGGAGCTGATATCAAGGAGTTCTATAAGAAAGAGACTGTTTTGAAACTGACTGAGGTAGAAATTGTACAATATTGCTTAATGTGATAGAACTATGGAATGATAGGATATCTGTATTAGCTCCCAATAAAGTGGTTTTGGGAAAAAATAAAATACAAGCAACAATATGAGTCAAAAGTGATGAGATGACAATCTTGTTCTTTGTTTGGTTGGCTTGGTACTGGTTTTTGTGTCTAGCCTCAGAGTTCTGGAGTGGTATTTATTCACTGAAAAATCAGTTGATCAAACCCACCCAGAGTGCCCTGGGTGAAGAAAGGGTTCGTAATCTATGACGTAATAGACACAACCTGAAACTCTCTGGAACAGTTTACCGCTGCATCATCATGAACAGGAATCAACCCCATGGCCACTGGTTACTAGTTAGTGACTTCATCAGCAGACAAGTAATCCTCCCTGAATCGTATCTAAGTCATATGCAGTGGCTCTTCGCAGAAGACCACTTTCCAGAATACACAATGTGGAGGAATTCTTTAGCCATTGTTCCTATCGATGAACCACGGGGTTCAAGTAAACATAAGCATTGTGCTAGTATTGTTTTACTTCATCCTATGTGTTATTTCTTATAAACAAGCCCTGTATTTTTTTTCCCTGATGGGTAAATGAGAATGCTAGGACTCAGGCCAACATCTATTCCCGTCCAGCTCCCACATGCCTCTGTGAGTCAGGACATGGGCTCCATCATCCGGTGGCTCAACCTCACATGGAAAATCTCACCTGCCTGCTGTGTTAAATGGAGCGAAGAAGAAACCTATCTGAACAATTCAGACAAAGTGGAATTTGTTTTGCTGCAAATGACTCCAATCATTAAATTCAACAAATACCCATTAAGCCTCTATTATGTGTAAGGCTCCAGAACACTTTGCAAGTGCCAACTATAAATGAGATTTGGTTTATGTGAAATCCTCCCTTGTTATTGTTAGGCTGCTGTGCCATATTTTCATTTTTTTGCTCCACTTATTCAATCCCTTAAAAAAGAAGTCTACATTCTCTAACCTGTGTCAAGATCAGACATCCCTGGTGAACCAATGGCTATTACAGAAAGGAAGCCTAAGGACAATGTGCTGCTTTTATGAGGCAGCTGAAAGCCTCACGGTAATGATTCTTTCCTGCCTCTCTCTAATCCTTCTCTCAATTCTCCAAGGATGGTGTATCAGATCCCTCCTGAGCCCTTTCCTATCTGGAATGCCAATTTCCCATGAGCTGATAGGGGAGGCACCACAGTCCCCTCTGTTCAACCTCAGTGCTCTCTCTTGCTACATGTCAGTTCAAGTAGAATATTTATGGATTCATGAAAGTACAGCCTATCCAACTGGTGTGTCAAGCATAAGGCCTCTGAGGTCACCAAGTCACAGAAGCAACTCCATGAAAAAAAGGTCTCACTGCGTGCACTGGCTGCTGCTTTCCCTGATGTGTAATAATAAAGAGATTAAGTTTTAAATCAGATCTCATCCAAATTCTCCTCTCTCTCTCTCTCTCTTTTGAATATGCTCCACGGAGACCTTGGTTTTGTCACTTAATATGCAGAAAGACAATAAGGAGCTTAAGATAGACACATATATAAGCTTCCTCTGAACTTGGGAAATCAAAATTGCAACAAATGCCTCCCGATCCTCAGGAGTCTGAGCCAGGCTGGGGAAGGTGATTTGTTCTGCAACTTCTCACACACCCTGTGGAAGCTGTAAATAATGAGAACTTGCACTTTGGCCCATTCCCATTTCCATGAGATTAAGGTGACAGACCCAGAGAAGAAGCCTGAGTAAGTGAACTGGCAACTTAATCTCCGCTCACTTGTTCCAGGCATCAGAAGCCACATAAAAGAAACTTAGCTCACAGAAATAAATGGCCAAGAGAGAAAATAGAAAATTTTTATTCTTTTATATATTCAATCACCATTTCTTGAATATCTACCCTTTGCACATCTATTCCAGGTCAGACTGCCTTTTTAAAAAGAGAGAGAAACATCAGAGATGCTCCTGGTCCATGTAAAGCTTCCTATAATAGAGAATGATAACTCAGTATAAGACCCTCTATTCAAGGCACATCAAAGTAAGCCCAAAAAGAACACAGAAGGAATTTGGGGGAGAGTGAGACCTCAGTAAATGGGGAGAGAAGAATACAGGTTCCTAATGAAGAATATTTTATTTGAAAGCGAGGGATAGGAAAAGTTGATTTCATTAGCAAGAACAACAAAAGAGAACTTTTGGTTAGTTATTTTGTTTAGAAACAAGACACTGATAATAAATCACCTACAATGCACAACTAAATCTAATAACACCAGTTCATTTAACTTTAAAAATTTGGTGTGAACATAGAAGGAAGCAAAATAATCTCTAATTAGAGAAGTAGAAAGGAATCTTTGGATCTCAAATGATAACTGAGGGAAATTAGAGATACCTAGTATGCAATAAGGAAGTACTAATGGAAAGTGCTTTAAGCTCCCAACTACTAGCTTAAAGGCCAATGGTTCATTCATGAGAGAAAGATGTGGTATTCTGTGTCCATGAATATTCAGAGGCTTGGAAAGGAAGTTCTAGTCTCTTCTTTGGGGTCACTATGGGTCAGAAATAACTCTAAAATAATGGGTGTATCAGAATACATAAGTATTAGGTTTTATGGCCTTGCAGGCTCCAGAAATAAACAAGAAAGACCCAAAGTCATCACAAATTTGGAAATCTAATAGAAACAGACATTATATGGGCTTTCCAAAGGCCCACTCTGTTAGGATAAGGGTAAGTTATGTATAATTTTATCTGTTCTGATGGAACAGGTAGAAAGAGAAGTTCCCTTCTCAAAATTAAGCCCTACATATGGGAATGGAAGTCAATTATCTTTCAGTAATTCACGTCAACTAAATAGTCCTCATGTAAGCTTAGAGTCTAAAGTAAAAATATCTGGTTGTGTCAAAAACTGAAAATTGATCATTTAGTTTATAATGTTACAAAATTATACAGTAAGAATACTTGACACACTACTCTCAAGCAGATGCCCACTCATAGAAATCCTATAGTCACCACACACACACACAAAAAAAAACGATTCCTGGTAGAATCCTCCTTCAAACCTTCATCTAAAACCTCAAAGTATTCCAACAGGTAAATTCTCACCTCTCAATAAAAGAAACCACACAGCATGCACTTAAAAAAGAGAAAGGTGGCAAAGATATTGAACAAGTCACCATATATCAAAGCCAGCAGAGAAATTACTAAAACTAAATTTATAAATATTTTAGTTATTTGAAATACCAGACCCCATAAAACTACTCAAATATAAGATTGTAAAACAAATGTTTACTCTTGGGAATATCCACCAGAAGGAAAAGTTTGGAAGGAAGTTAAATGTTTTATGAATTATAAGAATTGTTGTGGTTATGAGATGTCCCAGCAGTTGACAGCAACCATACGTACAACAATGGGAAACATGACTGGGTCCTGCATGATCTTCACAAGTGTTGCATTGGCCACCACTGTGTCAATCATCCCATTGAATGTCTTCCATTTTTGCACTGATCTACTTTACCAAGAATGATGTCATGCTCTAGCGACCAATTCCTCCTGGCACATGTCCAAAGTACATGAGATACATTTTCAACATCCTCACTTGGAAGAGCATTGTGTCTATACTGATTCCAAGAGATGTTTTCCCAACCCATATCCCAATATATCAATTATTATATAGTCTTTGTTATTCATTGTCCAAGGTTCATATGCATATTAGGAAATTGGGAAACACACACACGCATACAACTATGGCTTAGATCAGACGCGCCTTAGTCCTCAAAGTGATATGCTGGTGCTTTAACACTTTAAAGAGGTCTTGTGAAGCCAATTTTCCCAATGCAATATGCTGTGTGATGGGTTGGCTGCTGTTTCCAAGAGTGCTGATTGGGTATCAAAATAAAATGAAATCCTGATTACTTCAATGACTTCTCCATTTATTATGATACTGTTTAACGATTCAGTTGTGTGGATTTATGCTTTCCTTCCACTAACATGTAATCCACATTGGAGGGTATAAACTTCATTCTTCATCAGTATATGTATCAAGTCTTCTTCACTTTCACCAAGCAAAAATTGTATCATCTCTGTACTACAAGTTACGAATAAGTCTTCCTCCAATTCTTATGCCACACACTCCCTATAATCCAACTTCATAAATTACTTGCTCAGCATACAATCTGATTAAGTATGGTCAAAGGATTTAATTCTGATATACACCTTTCCTGATTTTTTAATGGTTTAGTATTCCTTTGTTCTGTTTAAAGATGACCTTATGGTCTAACTACAGATATCCCAAAAGTATCATGAAAATCCACACTGGTATCCAGAGTTAGATAAAATTTACACATTTGAATGCTTTTTCACAGTCATTAATATACAAACAAGCATATATTTCTGGTGATCTCTGTTTTCATCCAAGATCCACCTTGAATTATGTTTTAAAAAAAGATTCTTACATATGATATTTTCCAGAAATTTTGGTTGCGTCTCCTTTCTTAGAAATGAGCACAAATATGGATATCTTCATCTGCTTTTTAGATAACTGTCTTCCAAATTTCTTGGCATATGTTAATGGACGCTTCCATGCACCGCATCAATTTGTCGAAACTTTAGTAGGTATTCTGTCAATTATTAGAACCTTGTTTTTCACTAATATGCTTATTGTATCTTACACTTCTTCTTAAGCTTGGACTTATTTGAAATTTAATTATAAATTAAATTAACAGATTATCTGTAAGATGGATAGAGTTAAGGAAAAAAAGAAATTAATTAAATTATAAAAGTGAAGAAAATTATACATGATGTTCCAAAGTCTCATGGATGTTTAATATGTAAAATAAAATTCAAAGATGAGGAGTAGAATTAGTTGCTCTAGTCTAGTCTAATTGCTTTATTGAGGAACAAGAAAAAGAAAATTGGATACAAGCAATATTTGAAGACAAAATGACATAAACCTAATAGAACTCATAAAATATGTCATTCCACAATTTGTAGTAAGTCAAATTGATAGTTAATTGAAAAAATAAAAGATAAAGATATAACAATTAGTTGCATTACAGTAAAATTACAAGGAAAAATGTTAACAGGAACTTAGAGATAAAGGATACCTAAACTTCACAGAAGAAACAAATAGAATGAAAACTGACTTCTAATTCATTGTCAAACTAACAAACCCAGAGGCATAAATAAATCTTTAATATATTAAGTATGAATAATTGCTGATCTAGAATTTTAAGTTAGTAAATGTATGTATTAGTCAGGATGACTAGAGAAACAAATCTAGGGGCACTCACTTATACACTTATGTATAAGAAAGAGGTTTGTAAGAAGGGACTAATGGAATATCAAGAGAACATCCCAGCCCAGTCAAAGTTAAGTTCATAATTCTGATACTACTCCAAAAATCCCTCGACAAACTTACACAGTCACATGCAGTAATGGAGAATGCAGGGTAGACCACAAGCTGACGGGTGCAGAATCCTGTGGATCCAATGGCAGCAGAAACATCTCTGAGGCTCATGCTGGTCTCACTGTGGGACCAGGTGACTCCTCAATAGGATGCTGAAGCCAAGAGGGAGGGTGTCTTGCCTCCAAGAAGAAAGACAGAGGAGGAGTCCAGAATCCTCATGATAAGGGTATGTCCACAAGGAGCCATCCTTCAGCTGTGCCTGGGTTAACCCTAAGCTTAATTATCAAGTTGACATGAAATTATGTAATTATATACATAGGGAAAATATTAAATTTCAAACTTATAACTAGCAGTTATTGAAGGAATTTCAAAGATGCGATCCAAGTAGGAATAAATATTTATGAAACTTGAAAGCTGAGATGAAAATTTGAAAAATAAACAATCAAAAAAGTGGGCAACAAATGAATCCTTCTAAACAAACCGCAAAAATGCAAGAATACTTATAAAAATGTTAGGTAAAGTTTAGAAACAATTGACATGTTTGTCAAAAATTACAGGTAAAACAGGACTGCAAAAGAGCAATTAGGCAAGAAAACAAAATCTGTTCATAGTGGACATAATAGGTCCTTAAAGGGTTCATGAAAAATGGACTTAAATATACTGAGAGTTTTTACGATGTTTTATGAAGGATCCTTGTATGTGTGTGTATATATATATACACACACAATTATATAGAGAGATATATAATTCTAGGCAAAAAATTAAGATACCTTTAAAACGAAGTTCAGCATAAATAAGTTGTGCACGGTTTCAGGATATCGAATTTATATTCAAAAATGAATTTTAGAGTCCACTGATTCAAGATGGCCAATGGATGACACAGCAAGCTATTTCATCTCCATAATTAAAAAAACGTTAAATCAAGAGATGCCCACATCCTCAAGATATGCCCCTGGCCTGGCAAGGAAACCCTCATGAATGCCTCCAGTGACCTAGGCAACCCAATAAGGAATCTCCCAGATAAGAGGGAAAAAAGAACAGCTACTTAGAAATAATTATCAGTAAGAATAGCCTCAAATTTCTCAGTAGAAAATTTACAGGAAAGAAGACAATTGAAGGACATATACGAAATCCGAAAGAAAGAAAAAAAAACACTCAGAAACCTCCCCACTAACAATCCTATGTCCAGCAAAACTATCCCTCAATTATGACAGAGAAATAGGGATATTTCCAAATATAGGGAAATTAAAGATATTACTAAAAGCAAGACCAACATTATAAGAAATACCAAAGGAAATATTTTGAACAGAAAATCACTAAGAAAGCAGATATATCTGAGAGCAACATATAATACTATCAAGGAATCAACACACTGAAAAGCACACAAAATAGCACACAAAATAGCACAGAAATACAGGAAGAACCAACAAAGCAAAAAAAGCCACATGCAAAATAACAGCACAAACACACATCAAGAATATAGTAAGAAACCCAAACATATCAACAGCAATATTGAATGCTAATGGATTGAACACACTGGTCAAAAGAGAGCAGAAAACTGGACAAAAAGACACATTCTATATGCTGCTTACAAGAAACACATCTTAAATACAAAGTCAAACATACACTAAAAATTGAAGGATGAAAAAATTCCAAAACCTATATATATAAGGGAATACTCTGCGCCACCCCTCCCCCCTCCAATGCCCAACCTGGGATTGTGCTGGGCAGAGCTGAACAGCAGAGCTTTTGCATATGCATTTTTCTCTATAGGTGAGCATAGAGAAATGCATTCTGAGTTAGTGAAACCAGCGGTGTCACCCAACAAGGATCTCTCTGACTGTAGTGAAGTTTTTCATAAAAGCAGTTTCATCCGAACTTCATTTTTTGTGATGGCTGATTTAAGAAATAAGCTTATGGCTGTGAAATTTTATTTCCTGATCTAGAAAAATGTCACAGAAACTGTGGTGAGGCTGAGCACAGTTTTCAAGGACAGCGCTATGGAAAAAACTCAAGTGTATGAGTGCTTTTTTTGTTTCCAAAAAGGTGAAATGTCAATTGATAACAAACGTCATTCTGGACGTTCATGAACTTCCCAGAAAGTAATGTCAGACAGAGCTTAATGGTCTTCCTCACTTTTGGCAAAGCAAAGTTGTGCCGTCTGCAGATTTCAGGTTGTCACTAGGCCTTCATTGAATCCTGATGCCACTTTCTTCTTCATATAATCCATCTTCACTTATCTGCCAGTTTGCCTGATGGTGGGAGCATAACCTTGAGCATTGCTGTGATGCTGGAAGCTATGTCACTGGTATTTCAAATTCCAGAAAGGTCACCCAAAGTGAGCACATTTCACCAGAGATTCCAAAGAACAGACCGTGAAGAAGGAATAGACTGTCCACTTCAGAAGTAGTTGGTGAAAGCCTTAGAGGTAGTATAGAAGCAGTGGAATTTTATGTATCAGAAACAAAAACAATTATGAAATGATGAATCACCTCATAACATGGATCGACCAGGAGAACATTTTGCTGAGTCGAGTTAGTCAAACACAAAAGAACTAACATGTATGAGAACTCTACCACAAGGATAAATAACAAGAAAAAGAATTGCGTAACAAAATGAGTAGCGATTTGGAGGTTCACAAGGAAAAGAGGGCAAGTGTCAGAAGATAACACCAGGTTGGCAGAGTTAAACTGCTCTTCACAGAATTCTTAATGCTGCTATCTTTTAGAAGCAGATTGTTAAGCCTTTGAGTGGGTGTGAAGTCAAACTTATAAGGGTTTGTGCCACCAACAATTCCTACCTACTCCTAGAAAAATGACATTATATGTTTACATAGAAATTTGAATGTGAATGTTCACAGGTTAAGTCAAACATAATACTACTAGGGTTCTAGCTTGTTTTTGTTTTTGTTTGGGGGCGGGAGGGGGGCTTCACTGCCCTCTGGTTGTCATGGGAGCTACCCAGCCTTGCTGCTGCTGGATTTGAACTGCCAAGCCAGTGGGCCGCAGACCTGCACTCAACCACTACACCACTGGGACTCAGCCTAGGGTTATAGTTTTTATATGTCTAGATTTGGTGCAAATAAAATGTGTTTAATAATCTCTCTGTGACCAGTGGATGGCAAAAAACAAGTTTTTCCCTTTGTCTTAGTCCCTCAGTATACCTTCAGAAAACAAGAGAAAAGAAAAAGGGCCATCAGTGTAGCGGTTTCCAAGAGCTCTCCTGGCTTACTTACATTCAAGACAGAAGTGAACTCGAGTTTTTGCAATGGTTTCTTTTCTTTTATAATTCCAAAGGAGTAATCTAGCTACAATTCCGCAGAGGCCACAGGTTGGTCACAGGGGTTCATTGCAAGAATATTCATACTTTAATGAGAAAAGTGCCAAAAGACTTGTGCTGAGGATTTTTTTTCTTGTCATATGGCAATGAATCTACCCATCGTCAAAGGCAGCTAACACACTCATAGGAGAATATTTCTGGGAAACCTTACCCATCAACCCTACTGTCCTGATCTTGCCCTTTCAGACTTCTTTGTCTTATCAAAACTTAACAATACAAAGGAACATGATTAAAGAAGCTTGATGACAAAAACTGTCAAACTGAAGAGCATAAAATTCTTTGGGTGAAAGATTAGAGAGATGGAAGCATTGCCTACAAGCCGAATAGATCCAGGTGGAAAACAATAGCTTCGCAATTCATTGCTTTTGCTCACTAAGGGTTTTTATGATTTTGTAGCAATATGTTTTATTTACTCTCATACATGCTCTCAAACTGAATTAAACTTGGAAAAAGCACTATGTGAAGTGGAAGAAAACACAAAAAAACATATTATATGATTTCATATAGTGTTTAAGAAAAGGTATAGAAAAACAAAAAGGATATTATTAGCTACCTGGACTTGATCATGATGTGTAACGAGATTTAGGATAGTGGTGAAAGGTTACAGAATTTCATCTGGGGCTGAGGAATGTATGCTAAAATTGATTTTGGTGATTCTTGGACATTTCTGTGTATACTGGAAAATTGAAATATGAAAAAATAGTGCGATATATACTGTAAATGAATGGATTATATACTGTGTGTGCTATATCTCAAAAAAGGTATTGCATACATACATACACACAAACATACTCATGGTGCAGTGGGATAAAAAGAGTAACTTGGTCACTGTTAATATTTCTAAGATAGTTACTGTAAGAATAAAATAGAATGTAAAACATAAAATAATATGGAAACCATGCAAGAAAGTCTAAAATTATTTTAAAATAAGGTAACAAAGAAGAAATATAAAAGAGAAATATATGTGGCAAGTAATATTCTATAGCACAAACTATAGAAAGAATATGGCAAATATATGTGCACACATATCAATAATTATGATAAAATTGACATATCAAAACTTGTAGTTCAAATATAAAAACTGAAAATTCAAAAAAATACAGCTCAATAATATATATATATGATATGTATGAAACAAAAAGATTCCAAATAAATTCAAGTACGAATTTTGTAGCTTTAATTGTTTAATAATCATCTATATTTTAGGCAAATAAAAACTATGAAATGTTGTATCAACATCAGACAGAATTGAATCTTAATGTCAAAGGTAACCAGTGGAAAAAGATCACTGTGTTACAGGAGCATTCTGACTGTAGTTCTTTCAAGACAGATTTGTTTGTTTGTTTTTAGCAGTCCAAGTTACTTTCAATATTCTTTATCTGCACCACTATTGAAATGTATTGATTTTCTTTGGTTTTCCTAATTCAATATCCAACTTTCACATGCATAGGAGGCAATTGAAAAAAACAACTTAGGTCAGGTGCACCATGGTTTAGAGGAACATCCTCAATTTTCAACAATTTAAAGAGGTCTTATATAGTTGTTGATGCAGGGCAATGTGTCCTTTGATCTTTTTATTGCTGCTTTCTTGTTCATTAATTGTGGTTCCCAGTAAGACAAAATCCTTGAAAATTTCTGCCCCTTTTACATTTATCACGATGTCACCTATTGACTCATTTGTGAAACTTTTTGTCTTCCTTGAGGTGCTAACATTGAATATTGAAATTACCCTGGCAAGCAAAAAAAAAAAAAAAACGAATAAGCCTTGTATGCTGGGTGAGCAGTCTAGTGGAGAAAATAATAGGGCTGGTGGTTCCAGGGGGATATGGTAGATGGGGAGGTGGGGAAAAGTAGGTGGTGTTGACCATCCCGGGATAATGGAACAAGTGATCTAAAATCAGTGACAAGGTGGGTGTGAGAAGCCTGAGAGGAATTGATCAAGAGTAATATAACAGATAAATTACTAAAACCCAAATGAAGGCTGAGCATAATAGTAGGATGAGAGGAAAATAAAAGGAAATACAGGAAAGACTGGGAGGCAAAGTGCATTTATAGAGGGCTAAATACTGACATGTACATAGGTAAATATATTTATATATGATGATGGGGAAATAGATCTACATGTATAAACTTACAGGTTTAGTATTAAGACAGCAGATGGGCATTGGACCTCCACTCAAGTACTTCCTCAATGCAAGAACACTTTGTTCCACTAACTAGACATTCCATGATGCTCACCTTTCTGACATAATCACTGAAGACAAATGTGTGCATAAGCAAAAGTGGTGAAAAAGGTTGACAGTGCCTGGATGTCAAAAGATATAGCATCTGGGGTCTTAAAATCTTGAAAGTAGACAAGCAACCATTTAACTCCAAAGAAACATATCCCACATGGAAGAAATACACTAGCCTGTGTGACCACGTGTGTCAAAATGATCAATTATCAGGCATCAAAGAACCATTCTTGATATGAATGCTGAAGACAAATGTGTGCATAAACACATTTGAGGAAAGCTGATGGTGTCCATCTATCAAAATATATAGTATCTGGGGATTTAAAGCTTGAAGGTAAACAAGCAGGACCATCTAGCTCAGAAGCAACAAAATCCACATGGAAGAAGCACACCAGTCTGTGTGACCAGTCTGAGGTGTGGAAGAGATCAGATATCAGGCATCAAAAACTAAAAATTATATCATTATAAATGAGAGGGTATACAGATAGGAGACCATCTATAAGAGAAGCGACATTCTTTTATAGAAGGATCACAGGGAGAAGGTGAGCCAGCCAGTCAAGGTACAGTGTAGCAACAATAAAATATGCAACTTTTCTCTAGTTCTGTAGTTCCTACCTCTCCCCCCCGCCACTATCATGATCCCAATTCTACCTTAAAAATCTGCTAGATCAGGACATGTACACTGATACAGACAGGAAACATTAATATGGGGGATTCAGGACAGATGATCCCTTTAGGACCAGTGGTGAGAGTGGCAATATGGGGAGGGTGGTGGGAGGGTGGAGTAGATAGCGGGAATTGATTACAAGGACCTACATGTAACCTCCTCACTGGGGACAACAGGGAAGTGGGAGAAAGGAGACATCAGACAGTGCAATACATAACAAAATAATTTATAATAATAATTTATAATCTTATAATAAAAATATAGTAAATAAATTTATAATATAATTTATAAATTTATAATAATAATACATAATAAAATTTATAAATTTATAATAATAATTTATAAATGATCAAAGATTTATGTGAGAGGGAGGACCAGGGAGGGAGGGGGAATATTAGAAACTAATACCAAGGGCTTAAGTAGAAAGAAAATGTTTTGAGAATCATGATGGCAATAAATGTTCAAACATTGTTTGCATACAACAGATGTATGTATTGATTGTGATGAGTTGTCTAAGTTCCCAGTCAAATGATTTAAAAAAATAAATACCACCAGAATTCTTCACAGGGTAAAGAATAGTGAGACTCTATTTCACACAATGGTGAAGTGAGGATAGGACAATACTGTGCATGGTTCACTCCATCATATGGGGGGATACCCCACAAAACAGAAAATAAAGGCTCCCTGAGCAGAGCTTTTGTAGCAAGCATTTTTCCCACCAGATGGGCATTGAGCATCTCTCTCTGGATTAGTGCTCCCAGTGGCATTGCCTGAGAAGGCTCTCTGGTCACAATTGATTTTTTTTTGTGAAAGCAGTTTCATAAGCAAATGTGGTGAAGAAAACCCGGGGTGCCCAGCAACCAAAGGACATGGAGTCTGGGGTCTCAAAGCCTGAAGATAAACAAATGGACATCTAGTGAAGGGGTATCCAAACCCACAGGGAAGAAGTGGCCATGAGCTGTCAAAAGGACCAGGCCTCAGGCATCAAACAGGAAAAATTGTATCACTGTGAGCAATCTCTCATGAGACGACCACTGAGGACGTGTGGGGATTGAGCAAGAGTGATAAAGATGGCTGATGGTACCCAGCTATCAAAAGATGTGACATCCGAGGACTTAAAAGTTTGAGTGTGAGCAAATGGTTATAAGGTCCAGGAACAACAAAGCCCACATTAAAAGATGCACACCAGCCTGCACAACCATGAATTGTGGAAAGACCCAGATATCAGGCATCAAAGAACAAAAATCATACTACTGTGTGCCCACCCTCGCAACAAGATCATGGAAGATAGAAGGGAGCTGACACAGACAGAGAGGAGAAGTCTGATGGCACCCAACTACCAAATGATAAAGCACCTGGGATCGCAAAGGCTTGTGGGTGAATGGATGTACATTCACAGAAGCAGCAAAGCCCACATGGAAGAAAAACACTAGCATGTGTGATCATGGGGGGCTGAAGGGAGCAGATATCAAACATCAAAGAACAAGAATCACATCACTATGAAAGGGGGGAGAACAGAGTGGGGACCCAACGTCCACCTGGGGATAATTGGACACTCTCTCACAGGGGAGTCGGGGAGAGGAGACAGGCTAGTAAAACCCAGTGAGGTGGCAATGAAGCATACAACTTTCCTCTAGTTCCTGAAGGTTTCCTCCCTCCAACTGTCAAGGTCCCAGTTCTACATTACTGTGGAGATGAGAAATGGAAATGCGAGGAACCCAGGATGGATGAACCCCGTGGGACCAGTAGTGGGAATGAAGCTGCTGGATGGATGGAGGGAAGGTAGGGTGGAGAGGGGGAGCCAACTTCAGGTATCTACATATAACCCTCTACCAAGGGGACAGACAGAGGGGAAGAGGGCAAGGGGAGACATCGAACAGTGTAAGGTATGACAAAACAATAATTCATAGAGTATTGAGAGTTGGTGGAGGAGTGGGGAGCAAGGATGGCGGGGAAGGGATAGGAGGCTGATGTCAGAGGCTCGGATGGAAAGGTGGAGGTTCAGAGAACAATGACATCTGCAGGCATGTGAAGAAGCGTGGCACAATATATGTATTTATATATTATGAGAAACGATGTATGAGCCCACAGTAAAATGATTAAACATGGACAAAAAAGCAGTTTGACACAAATCTTTTTTTGTGTGTGATGCCCGATTTAAGAAAAGAATGTGTTGCTGTGAATTTTGTTTCCTACTCAGCAAAAATGCTACATAACTGTTGAGATGTTGAACACAGCTTACTAGGACAGCACTATGAGAAAAAAAAAACTTTAGGGTATAAGTATATTTCTCATTTGAAACAGGGTGAAAAATTGATTGATGACAAACACCATTCTGGATCATCCATCAACTTCCCAAACAGATAAAAACGATGGCAAAAATCCATGCACTTGTGTTCGAGCACCAACAAAGGACTATTGACAAGATGGGGGACTATTAGGAGTTTGGCTCAGTGGATTTTAACAAAATAATCGGGAATGAGAAAGGTTGTTGGGAAATTTGTGCTTTGGGTTCTGACTGAGCAGCAAAAAGAGCATCTAGCCCATGCTGTGCTTTGAAAGAATAGCTCCAAAGCATCCCAGAATCCCACAACACCGCCCCCACCCCAAGAAACATGACCCTGAAAGCAAACATAAAGCAAGCCAGTGGAAGATGCCATCATTATGTTGCCCCCCAAAAGCTCATCAAGTGAAATCAAAGATCACAAAGATTCTCATTTGTTTCTTGGATTTTAGGGGGATAGTGCATTTGGAGTTTGTTCCACCAGGTGAGACTATTGATCAAACTTTCTATTTAGAGGTTCTGCAAAGATTGCACAACAGTGTGAGATAAAAATGGCTTGATTGTTGGCACATGGAGGACTGGTTTTGCAACCATGACAAATACCTGCTCATGCAGCCATCTCAGTGTGCCAGTTTCCGGTACAAAAGAGTACCCCTCTCTTTCGCCACACACCTGACTCATCTGGCCTCACTCTGTGCAACCTCTTTTTGTTTCTGAGATGAAGAAGGACAAGAAAGAACGGTGATTTGAGGTCATAGAAGAGGTGAAAAAAAATGAGGGAAATACTGTCGGCCATCCAGATGATTTTGAAACATGCTTCCAAGAATGTAATCATGCTGAACCCCGGTGGTGTAGTGGTTGAGTGTGGGACTGCGGCCCACTGGGTTGGTGGTTCAAATCCAGCAGCAGCTCTCCAGGAGCAAGGCTGGGCCTCCCACTCCCACCAGAGAGCAGTGATGGCTAAAAAAATTTTTTAAAAGAATGTAATCGCATATTTGACAAACAGATTAAGTGTAATGGAGAGTATTTTGAAGGTGGCAAGGTCATTTTGTAAAAAAAATTAAATATATAACAAAAAACATTCTGGATTTTTTGGAGGAGTACTCCTCCTACATAGGGTTGCTAAGTGTCCGAACTGGTTCTCAAAACACCTCAGAACACCTCACAAAACATATAAAATGGTTCTATTTATCAGAAAGTCCCAGTCACTCTTAATGTATATATAATTAATCATGTCATTTGGGTTAGTTGCCAGTGAATCGATTCTACCTCATGACGGCCCATGTGTGCAGACCCAATTGCTGCACAGGAGCTTCGAGGCCATAACCTTATGAAGATGTTTGCTTACTCTGAAGGCACCTTTGGGTGGGCTCCGAGTGTCTACCTTTTTGTCAGTAGCCGATCGCTCTGCTGTTTGCACTAGTGTGGTGACGTGGAATTGCTTCAATACTTTTATCCCTTACTCACCCACACTGAGTCGACTTTTACTCATCGCAAGACAGTAGGGCAGAGCAGAACTAGACCTAGAGGTTACAGGGACAGCAACTCTTTCTGGGACCAGAAAAACCTCATCTTTCTTCCATGGAACCATGGGTGGCTCCACATCGCTGACCTGTTGGTTAGCAGCACAGTGTGCAAAGTCACTATACCTCCAGGGCTCCTCATATCTAGAGTCTCTGTAAATCATACCAAATTATAGAAGCAGAACATGAAAATAGGGTTTATGATACCAATATTAAGAAGTTAGTCAGCTCTGTTGTTCCACTAGACATAAAGTGAATCAGAAGCAGAAAACGGAAAATCTGAAGACCATCAAAAAAGAAGAGCCACCACCTGAGCACATGAAAAAATAATCCCTAATCAGTGAAGAGATTGAGGCAGTGGCAGTCAACAGAAACGCATCTTTCCCAATCAACAGAGAAAGAAAAGCTTTGGGTCACTGGTACACCAATAAAGAATTGTTTTAGCACTTGTTCAAGCAAGGCAGAAGTCATGAACTCTCACAGGGTGAGTGTCTGAGCATTAGGTAGAAGTGTGCCCACAGCATAACTGAGAATAGGCACTGTGGAAAAAGAGCTGTATCCTTAATATTTCTGACTCTGCCTTGGAATATGTCAACTTTTCTACTAAACACAATAATCATGAGTGCTGAGTTTTGTAAGCCCGTTACAATAGATTATTAAAGTCCGCAGAAAAGCAGAGTGCCATAGGAAGGATGGTTGGTGTCAGGATAGAATGAAGAATATTGATCCATGAAGATTTATCTGACCTCTGAGTAGTAGGAAAGTTGATAAGGACGGTTGGACACTGAATAAAGAAGACACAAGAAGCATGGGTCCGTTTGAATTGGGTGCCGGAGAAGAATACTGCACATATCGTGGAGTGCTAAAAGGGCAAACCGATCTGCTTGAGAGAGTGTTTCAGAGTGCTCTTTTGTGACAAGGATGGCAAGAATCCGAACTGCCTTCTGCGGACATGGTGTCAGGAGATAGCCGAACCTGGAGAAGGACCTCACGCTTTGTCGAACAGTGTGGCAGTGAAGGAGCAGAAAGCCCTGCAGAGAGGAATGGACACCATGGCTGCAACACTTGTGTCAAGCACAGGAACAATGGTGAGGATGCACAAACCTGGACCGCTTCCTTCCGTTGTGCACAGAATGGCTATGCGTCAGAAGCAGCTCAAGGACACCGTCCACAACACCCCAGGAGGAATCACCCTTCTGCATTGATGAAGTTGGAATGTCCTTTCTCCTGGGTAGAAAGATCAAGTCAGACAGGACCTCGGAGCCATTGTCTCAACCGCTCAAGGACACGCATTACTAGCAAGATGTCTGGAAAATATGTAAAGCAAAAATTCATAAACTTTGAGTAAAAGAGACCAATCAATATGCTACTGGAATGCTTTTAACCATGAAACCAAGCTGAAAGAAAAAGAAAATTAAGAATAAGGACTGAAACATTGCCATCAATAATATAATTGAATGCATAGTTATAGATATACTCCATCAAATAACTAAAGATTACAAATTCTCCAAGGCTCGACAAAATTGAAAGGAATTAATGTCACTCTAGCTTCTCTAAGTAAGAAATATTAGCAAAAGATAACTGGGGAGAATGTCACATTTAGATCTTCAAAAATGTACTCCTAAATCACAAATCAAAGAAAAAATCATATTACAAATTAGAAAATATCTAAAACTCTAGAAACAAATTATAATGAAATGCTACATAACAATTTCCTGCATTAGAAAATCTAATTAATACAGTACTGATAGTGAACTGCATAACCTCACATACTTACATTAGAATAAGAAAGACTGAACATTAGTAAACCAAGCACCCAGCTGAAGAAGTTAGAAAAGGAACAAATTAAACTCAAAGAAAGTAGGAGAGGAAATAACAAAGATAAGAGCAGCAGAAATTAATAAAATATAAAACCAACATACAATAGAAGATAAAACAAAAGCCAAAAGTTGGTTATTTGCCAAGAGTAATAAAATTGACAAGCAAGACTGGGCAAGACAAAAGGTGAAGAACACATGCATGACAATTTTAGGTGGAAAAAGACTTAATTACAGATTCCACAAACATGAATGAGATGAGATGATGAAGAGCTTTATGCCAACAAATGAAAAATCTCAGATGAAAGTTAACTTTAACTTCCCAAAGTGAGTAAACACTTTCAAATGAATGAAAGAAAGCATGCCAAGCAAGAAGAATTGTGTGAGAGAAGAGCTCAACTTGGAAATGTTATAGACTTCATGGAATAGATTCACTCACTCATCTGTTTCACATCGACTGAGGACTAAGCTGTGCTGCATGGTAAGCTAGGCTTATGGGAGAGAGAAACTGAGTCTCCACCATCATTATCTGGAAAAAAACTTAAAGCACAACAAACAAGCTAGTTGCCATCTAGTCTATTCCAACCCACAGCAAGCACATGTGTTTCAGAGAAGAACTATGATCCACATGCTTTTCAATGGCTGTGATAATTTGGAAAGCAAAGGAGGCACTGCTGGGTGAATTCAAGTTTTTTAATTGGCTGTCAGAATGTACCTTATTGTGTCACACAGATATCCCTGCTTACAGCAAAGCTAGGGGTTAAAAGTGGGAGTGTTAGAAGGAAATTAAAGTTCCCTTAAGGTTCTCTAAAGAAACTGTGGGAATAGGGTATAGATTTTGCACTGAGTTGTGTTGGAATGAAGAACTGGACAGAGAGATGAAAGGACTTTGGACTTTATTTGGGATTAATTGAGACACCAAAGTTTTTGAATGGGGAAAAGCATGACCAGCATTTAAAATATTTCTGAAGCTAATATAGATAATGATATGATGAATGAGAATGGAGTATGTTGAGAGATAAAGCATGTCAGTAATTTTGGAACACATTGTAATCGTCAAGATATACTCCTTGATACATTCTTGATACACTCCTCAATTAGGGCAGAAGTAGATGCTGGCATGTGGCTTGTATAAAGAAGCATCAACAGGCATAGCGATTACCCTGTAGTAGATAAGAGATCCATGGGAATCCTAAAATGGCCATCCTTAGAAAATAGTAATTAAATAAATTATTTCGACTGTCACTTCTTTGCTATTGAGAAATGCTTTGGAATTAATGAAATCTTTCAAAAGTCCCAATTTCTCATATAAACTTTGGGAAAATATAAAGGATGGTTCAAATGTGACCACTTGGTAAGAGTGGAAATGCTGGCCAGGAACTCTACAAATGACGAAGATCTTTGAAGTATATTTAAGGATCAAAGTATGGATATAGCTTCTCAACATTTTCCTTTGAATCTTTCTACATTTGGCTGTACAGAGTAAGGAGGAAGAAGGCAGAATCCTGCAGCCATTTCCTTTCATGTTGTTTTGAGGTATGGAGGTTGAATGGTCAGAGCCTTCAGCCAGAAAGGGCTCACCTCATTATTGTATAAAAATATATAGTACTCCCTGGTAAGTTGTCCACAGTAGTAAAAGGCAACTCTGATTCAGAGACACACTCTGCTTAGGGAGGGAGTAACCCTACTGGGAGTCAAAACTCTGACTTATTTCTTATTCTATTTGTCTGTGAAACCTGCCAGGTTGTGCACTACAAAAGTACAGCAAGAGGAAATACCTAATCTAAACATCAATAAAAGAAGATCGGCACAGAGGGGGTGAATTCAGCAGGCTCATGTTTTAAATGGGAAAGCTGTGGTCTTAAGAGAAATGTATTCTAGTCAAGGTCTTAAATATTCATATTCATACATGATAAGTGTCTCTCTCACATAGTGCTCTCTTCATACAATATCCTGCCTCTGGTCCTGTAAGATTACACTGCATGGATGGTTTGGGGATCTGGTGGTTAATGTTCAATGATGTAACCTTATTTATCCAATCATCTTGGTATACTTATAAAAACCTTACCCTGGGGCTAAGCCCCGGTGGCGTAAATGGTTGAGTGTGGGACTGCGGCCCGTGGGCTTGGTGGTTTGAATTCAGCAGCGGCTCTCAAGAGCAGCACTGGATAGCACCTTCTATTACCAGAGGCAGTGATGCCCACAAAAAAAATCTTACCCTGAATCCCATTTTCCAGATATCCTTTTAGTACTCCTCTGGACCACAGCCATAGAGCTTTATCTTGTGAGAGAATTGTGGCAGTTACATGAACTGTCAACTTGCAAAATGATGGAGTCTATCTAGTCTGTCAATCCATTCACAGCCAATGAAGTCTCTGTGTAGACATGGCCTTTTCTAGAGGGTTCTGGGAATCTCTGTATTCCTCTCTGGAAGTGGGACACACGCTCTCTCGGTGAGACATTCCTGCTGACATGCCTCATGGATCTACATTGATGGAGCCAGAACTGTGGGGTTGGAGGAGGCATGTGGAGACCCATGCCAGGGCTGAGATGCTTCCACCACCACCACTGGATCCACAAGACTTTCCAACCACTGGCCTGTGATCTTGAATCAGGCATCATCGCACATGTTGCATGAGTCTGAAGAGGAATTTATAGACTGGACTCAGACACACAGACTAATATCAGACTTAGGGGCTTGAACTTGACTGGACTAGGATGTTTCCTTACTTTACAATTGCTCTTTGATATAAAGTTCTCTCTTTCACACATGAGTGTTTATGAATTTGTGTCTCTATTCAACCCAGACTAACACAAGAATGATCCTAAGTTATACCTTAGTACAACCTTTGGGTTAGGAGCAAGGCAATCATGTCTCCCACAAGCAACCAACAATCCCCACTCTTACGTGAGATTCACGATTCATATTGGAGCAGTCCACTGAATATTTTAAGTGTGTTAAGGGTTGGTAGTGTTCCTCTTGTTAGCTTCCATCTAGTTGGGACTAGGCCTCAACAGGATCAGACCCTTGTGATATATGAAGGGGGAGGGGTGGTGTTGGCTAATTTTCAGAAGCAGATTACCAGATCCTCATGAGATTGGAATGTTCTACTCCTGTAATGAGTTACAGTCTAAGAAACTCCCAGGGGAAGTTCCACCCTGCCCCAAAGGTTCTCAATGAGCTGGCATCAACTAGATGGCAGTGAATTTGGTTTAGAGTAAAGGCAAGTATCATATCTTAATGTGGGTGTGGACTTGACACAGAGTAGGCAAGCAGTAGTTCAATTGAAGTAACTTCAGATGAATATTCTCTGGGAACATGACACTCCCCACAAGTTTACGTTGACAAAACACATGTGTCTTCTCATTGCTTTCATTTTGAATGGAACAGTTTTTGCAATGTAGAGCACTATCACTCTGCCTTTGCTAAAGAAATCCTTTTGTTACTTAATGATTGTGAGTGATTAAATTGTACATTTTAAGACATATCCTGATGTAACATAGGAGGAAGATAGAAAGGTTCCAAACTGTTTGATTATGCAACAAATATCCCCAATAGATGTTAACATGGAGCTTATGTCTGTGCTTTGATGGTTATGTTTTCTGATATCTTTCTGGTTATTTTTATAATAGGGCAGTTGTCACTTCTTATAACCTTTTCTCTTCTTTCCATACCCCTTATTCTCAGGGGTCCTAACCCCCAAGGATGGAAGGAATCTCTTCTTTGGCTATTTCACAATGTAGTATAGCTGCAATATAAATGGCCTTAGTGATTATTTAAATCTAGATGTAGATATAATCACTAAGGCCATTTATGTGGGTCAGCTTAGAGTTATTCCCAATTCAGGATAGAGTTATTCCTCTGAACCAGAACCTCCCTATATGATAGCAAACCAACCACACACTCCATCATGAAGTTGAACTTGAATTAGCATGATATGCCTTTGAGAAGATAGAATTGCATTTATTTTTTTGAGTTTTCCCTCCAATTGCTTTATAATGTTCTGACACTCAAGAAACACAAATTGGAGAACATGATTTATAGTTCAGTCAGTGTAATATTGCCTTTAAATATCGGTATAGGAATACTGTAGCTTTATAATTTAGTAATGTGGCAATATTTTGCTTATTTGAGGATGATTTGATCATTCAAGCTATAATGTTTAAAAAGAACTACAAAGAAAGTTATTCATAACCTGGGTTCGAAGAGACTTTAGAATTAACTTCATTTCTTTTATCCAGAGAACTCTATCTAAGGACTAATGATATTCCTTTACCATGGACATGTCTAAAGCTCCTAGTAACCTGCCTCAGGGCTCCATTTTTTTTTGGGGGGGGGGCATCACTGTTCTCCGGTGGTGGGAGTAGGAGGTCCAGTCCCACTGCTGGAATTGAACCTCCGTTCCAGTGGGCCGCAGTCCCGCATACAACCACTACACCACCGGGGCTCAGCCCTCCATCTTATTTCCTCTGACTTCCCCATCTTGACAAACCAAGAGACCAGACAGGCCTCCACCCTTCATCTTTTTAAAAACCTATCCTTCTAGGGCTGAGCCCCAGTGGCATAGTAGTTGTGCATGGGACTGAGACCTACTGGGATGGAGGTTCAATTCCAGCAGTGGGGCTGGGCCTCCTACTCCCACCACCGGAAAGCAGTGATGCCCCCCCCCCCAAAAAAAAAAAAACTATTCTTCTGTGTGCGATAATTTGTTGTTATGATCACGCAGAATTCACAGACAGTATTCAATAGGGATCATTATTGGGAAAGTTTAAAGGCTACCAGAGAACAGGATCAGTAAATTAGAAGGTTACAATCATTGGTGCACATTAGTGCCTTTCTCAGTCAGTAACCAAGTCTCCCTCTGGTCCTGGACCTTTCAGCCTCTTAGTCTCCACACTGTTCCTCTGTCTTGTCTCCTGGGCTCCTTCTCCTGTTCTCTGGTTCCTTGACTTTGTCCTGTGGTCTCCATGCTGCAGTCTCTGATGGCTCTGGTCTCAGCTTCCACCAGTTCAGACACAGATCCCAAATGTGTTTCACTTCCAATATACCTAGAATTACTCTCTGTGGTTCCAAGATGGGTCTTAGACCTAGATTTTGATGTAGATGTGATTTTTGTCTTTTGGCAGATTCTATCCCCAAGGAAGCAAAGAGTACAACTTGGTTCATACCCTTTACTAAGGTGGAAATTGGATCTCACCTTAATTCTATTAACATAGCTGAGAACTCCCTCTCAAATGGAATTCCAGACACAGGGATAGAGTCTAGAATTATAATACATAAGAAATTATGAGCATAATGGCCATATTAATTGACTACATCTCAAACTCTTACTCAAAAACTCGCTGCCTTTGAGTCAGTTCAGATTTTAGGGACCCTATTGGACACAATGGAATTGTCCTATGAGTTTCTGAGATTTTACATGAGTAGAAAGCTCTTTCTTTCTTTCTTTCTTTCTTTCTTTCTTTCTTTCTCTCCTATTATTATTAGAAAGCTATTTATTTCACCCGCTGACTGGATGGTGGTTTTGAAAAGCTGACCTTGTGGTTAGGAGGCCAATATACAACTACTCTGATACCAAGGTTTCCCTCAAGCTAATATGTAGAAAAATGAAATTATCTGAGTAATATGGACATTGAAGGAGAAACAAAGGACATTTAAGAGTTAGCTATTGACTGGTACACTTCCATATGGCATGAATCAAGGGACTTGGATATATTTCAAATAAATGGCATATTTAAATTATGGCAGCTCTTCTTCTCAGGTGCCCGATCCAGTGGGACAAAGAAGGTTAAAGAGAATAACAAGAGCAGACTATGAAAAGATCTCTGTGGAAAATGCATAAGGAATACCTAATGGAGCCTGCATTGAGGTAGGAGTGGGGCAGTGGTCAGATCATCAGGGAGAGAGAGAGATAGGCATTGGAAAAGGAGAGAAGTGTGGGAATGAAGTGCTTAGGGCAGGTGCCAAGAAAATGCACTACATTTTTGTTATGTTCGAATCCATTCTATACAGAATTAGCTCTTGTGACTTATTTGCAAGTTCAATCCCATTCACCTTTGAGGCCTGACTTTATTGAAATTGCAGAAAGGTGGGTAAGGAAATGATATGTAACTCACTCTCGAGACTGGGAGATTCAAACCTCTCCGTTAAAAATGAGACCTCTAACCACGGAACCACCAGGGATCTGGCTCTAGGTTTCATGGCTAATAGGAAGCACGCAGGGCTCAATACGAAGCTATCTGTCCTCGACCATTAACTTTTTTTCACTATCTAGTGTTTCATCAGATTTAGACTGTGGTCTCTGTTTCAACTATTTCTGGTCAGACCTCAGGCAGGTCAGGCATTACCTTGACATAATGCTGCCTACCCCTGACACTATGCATCGATTAGAGTCCCTAAGAAAAGTCTGGCAGTCTGAGTCTCCTGTCACTTAACATACTACTAATGACCGCTAATGTTAGTAGAAAACAATTATATAGCACATACTATTCATTTGTCTGAGGACTCATAGGTCAATTCATCCGATCCCCACAACAACCCCAAGATATAAATAAATACATTTGGTATCTACCATTTTATAAGTGAGGGAAATGGGACACTGAGGTTAACTAACTTACATAAAGTCATTTTTTAAAAGCTATGGTGGAAATGTACTAGCCACAATTCCTGATACATTTATTCTCAAGTGTTGGTGTGGCGGTCATGTGCTTTGGTGTCAATTTTATGACTGGGAGTGTAGGTGTGGAGTCTAGCCTGTCAATCTGTAGACATCCAATGAGACATCTGTGTGGGCATGGCTTTCTCTAAGAATACTGGGAAATCATGCAGTATTTCCCCCAAGGAAGTGAGAGAATATAGACTCAGTTCCTTGGATATGCTTGACTGAGAAGACAAGATGGCAGCATAGACCCTGAGTCCTAAGAGCTGGAGAAGCCGGAGGAGAAGTCACACAGGTTTACCCTGATGAAACCAACCTCTGAAGCTGGAAAAGTCACAGAGAGACAGACCCCTGCCAGTGCTGAGATGCTTCTACCACCAATGGATACTACTGATGGACTCTGAGCCCTGGAAACCAGGAGCCATGAGGTGACCCCCAACAATGTCAGGATACTTCTACTGCCACTCTGCACCCACTTGCCTGTGATTGTCATGGTGTCATCGCACATGATTCATGAGTCAGAAGGAGACTTTATTAGATTGGTTTCAGACATATGGGCTAATATAGGACTTATGACCTTGGACTGGACTGTGTTGGGATGCTTTCTCAATGTTCCATTCCTCTTGTATATAAGCCTTTCCCTTATATCCATATGTGTGTAGATGAGTTTGTTTCTCTAGCCTACCCGGATTAACACAGGTGGGGAATTAGTAAAACAAAGACTCCAACGTTTCTTTTATAGACTTCTCTGTCTGGTTGGAGTCTGAAATAGGCATTTAATACACTTTATGCTTGGTTTAAAGCAAGATATATATGATGGCCTTGGCCTTATGCCTCATTTATCAAGAAATAAACTTGGAACTGAATGTAGATATCTGATATGTTAAGGTAACCAAACCAAGGACAGACTCCCCTCAGTTATAATGTGGCAAAAAGAGTCCGGGTTAAAGGGCAGCTGAGAACTTCTTCAATTTATTCTATTCCTTTCCTTCCATAGAACAGTTTGTTGAATAAGTGAAATGTTTGTTGAATAAATGAACCGATTCCCAGGACACTGAAGAGAGTAAAAAGAAGTTTATTTTTAATATAGTTCAAAAACACTCTATAAGCTAAAAAAAATAGCTCACAATATTGAACAACTTCAGCAAATCTTCCACACTACCTGCCAAGGTCATAGTTTCAATCTCACCTTCAATTATTGATAGATAGCCTGATAATTTGTGAAGAGAGAAACAGACTTCTTCAAGATTTGGAAAAGGAAAGTCCTTTTAATAAGAGATTCCATCCTGATTACATAGCTCTTATCAGGCAATCCCTTGAAAGTTGGATTCCAGAAGGCAACTATTAAAAATGCTATTGAAAAATGGGAAATTATCTGCTTACACAGCTTAGAATGGGCGCAGGCGGGATTGTATATTTGGTGCAGAACAAGAACTAAAGATTTTTTTTTTTTTATGTGGCCAGAATGGTACTGGAATTTTTGAGCTACTTTGCCTCCACAACAAGACCTGCTTTCTGGGCTTACAGGGGAAATGCTTGAAAAAGCAGGCAAAAAGGAAGGAGCCAGGTCAGCTGAAACAGGGGTCACTGAGACAGCATACCCTTAATGATGATGCACCAACCAAGGTTTGCATTGAGTGACAAAATTATATTCTAGAAACAAAGGAGGCCGAAATCTGTGTAAATTGCAGTAAGGAATAAACATTGTCATTGAGGCAATTCTGAATCACAATGATCCTACATATAGTTTCAGGCTTTAAATCTTTACAAAGGCAGATAGCCTCAACTTTCTCCCCAGTCACTAGTAGATTTGCACCACCGAGTTCTGGGTAACAGTCCAATGTTTACAGAAAACAGCAAAAGCACTTGAGCAAATGACAAGGAAGCAATGTGACAAAGTGGGAACCTATTGGACATGGAATTATTCCTCTCTTTTCATTATGACCCACGCATGGAAGGACCATGGACCTTAAGGACAAGCATCTGTCTTGGAAAAAGTACTAGTCCAGAGTGCTCCTCAGAGAGATTTCATCTTACATACTTTGGACCTGTGTTCAGAAGAGATAGATCCCTTGAGAAGAACGCCATGCGTAATATATATACATATATATATATATATATATATATATATATATACACACACACAATGGTGGGGCTGTGAAAAGAGAGGACAGCCCTCAAGGACATGGGCAGACAGAGTGGCTGCAACAATGGGCTGAAGCAGAGAAAGAGTTAGTTCCAGGCTGGACAGCATGGTGCATGGACCAGAACCTACTCCACGGCACTTAACGACAGATACGAAGTCATGGAAGTTTATAGCTTTGGACAGCCTTAGTCCAGAGCCAGTGCTCCAAAGTCGCTTAGAGTTAGAGCAAGAGAAATCAAGTGGCCCCAAACTCACAACCTCACAACTCAGTTAAAGCAGGCGCCCAAATACCAAGGAGTTTCTACTCAGCTCGACTTCATTGTCCTTGAACGTGACACAGAACCTCGAGTGACTTAGGGTGCAAGAGTTCCTAAATTTCTTCCCTTGACTCAGAATGAAAGTGCTCTATGTAACTCTTTCAAGGAGGCCTGATGGTGCCGGGGATTCTGTGTTCTGCTGCTCACCACACAGTCAGCAATTTGAAGCTGTCAGCCACTCTGCTGGGGGAACATGAGGTTCTTTCCTCCCGTAAAGTACATGAGAGCAGATCTATTGGGGTGCTATGCATCAGAACCAACTCGATGGAAATGAGTTTGTACGTGTGGAAATAACGACTCCACAAACAAGAGCAATGGTGTCCATCATGGGAAACAGAGAGTGCTACATCTGTGCTCCTGTCTATCCCTACTCTGTCTTTCCCCCATATTGACGATGATCCTCTATGTTCCTTCACCAGCACTTAGATGAGGACAGGTTAAAAGCTCTGTTAGTTGCCCCTGGAGAAGTGGCTGTCTCTTAGGGACACAGAACAAACACTGACAGAACAAGTGAAGGCCAGACAGAGAAATGACCTTGTTATTTTTTTTTTTTACATATTTGTCCTGTCACTCAACGGAAAAAAGGGTCAGGGGCCCCAGCAGGATCTCATAATCACTGAATCATGCTGATTTTGCCAGCATCATTCGCTTTACTAAGTGATTGGAATTTAATGAATGATTTGTCTAATGTCTTTTCCAAGCATTAAGATTAAGCTATAATTCAGGAATAATTATAATCTTTTGTTTCCCCCTATTAAGTATAGAAACTGTAATTTTAATATCATGTTCAGAAGAACCATTTAAGCTGAATATGAATATGGGTTTTTATCTAAGAATTAATGAGGTGAATATTTTAAACTAGCATATCAGGAAAATGTTTTCCTTTCAGGCACTAAAAAGATGGTTTGTTTTGTTGCATTTTTGTTGTTGTTGCTTTACCTTGGACCAATAGCTTAGCAAAATAAAATGGGTGTATATAAATATATGTACATTAATAATTTTTCTTCTGAAATATATATCCACCATATATCCATCAGCTCTCATTCATGTTGTCAGATGTGGAAAATTAACTTTTGAATTTACTAACTCCTCTGTGAGAAAGAGATCCCTTATGTGTTTAACAAAAAGAAACTTGATTGTTTATGTGATTGAAATATAAAGGTTGCCGTGACTTTAAGATCTGGTGATTGGTAACCAGTTTTCATAAATGACTGTGAATCACTTTTGTGCTGGCTGGACTTTGTTTGGATACGAGATGGCTGTTCTGTCTTACAAGTAAGGAATTATTAATGTACCCTCCCGGGAGGGTTTCAATTTTACTCGTACAAATAGCTGTATATCTACCAAGTATATGTTTAGTATGCCTATCTATGAAATTTAAAATTATATGCTTTATGTAAAACAGAATATATAATATACTCTGAAATTGAATAAAACTTATTGGACTCATTTTTTATCCTTTGTGACACTTTTCTAGTAAGAGAATTCAGACAAAAGACGTTGCCACCAAGGAGCCAGGAATGCAAAGTCCTGTCCAATTTAAATAATCACTCCTTTCTGTCATGTTTTACAAAGAGATGTATTCATACATGCTCTTTGAGCATTTCTATATTCTGTTCTCAGTTTTTACAAATATGAGTAGACAAAGATCCTCCTTCCCCTTTTGTGTGTTTTCAGTATTTTAAAAAGTATAATCTTGGCAATTGTCTCATTATAAAAATGATAGGGCTTTCTTTTGCGATAAATAGGACAACGGCCTGGCTCAGATGTGATGGCAATTGAACTCAGAACTTTGCATTACTCTTTTTCTCAACACATACGTTTATAAGTCAAATATAATAAGGAGGTCATGCCACATGTGTTCATGTCACATCTTCTTTTAAACTCAGTAGTCACCTTCTCCATATGGTCCAATCTTCTTAACACAGTTTATAAAGACTTGTCATGATCTGTCCCTTGATGCTTTCTCCAATCTCACTTCTTCCAAATTATTATTAACTCTCCAATTCTTAAGGCAACAGGCTTACTTTTCTCTTCATAGCTCTGGAAAGAATAATCTATTTTCCTCTTTTTTTAATGGTTGGGGTCCAAGCAGCAGGAGCAAAACACCCCCTAAATCTATCAAATTGTGGTGCTGGCTGGGCTGTGCATAGAAAAATGGCATACCTTTACAAGTTACACATCTCCCTGTCCTGGCACAGTAAATTACTAAAAGGGATTCAATATATGTCCAGTTGGTATTTTCAAGGAGGAATGCCAGTCAGATGATCAGCACTGATTTATAACACTGACCAGTTAAATATGGGTAATGAAAGAAGATGGATTGGTTGATCAATCATGGTAAGTCAGAAGAATCCTTGCTGTGAGACCATGCAGAGTCGCTCTCTCTATAAGTATAGTCATTTTATTTAGGTATCCCACAAGATAAGACCAAAGTAAATGATGATGTAGGTTAGATATAAGCAAGCAAACAAGTCACTGTACCCACATGGTTATTTAAGGCACTTTTTGAGGTGGGTATTCTCTGTTACGCATAGTTATGCTTCACGACTACTCCATTTATCCATCTTCATATAGTTAAAGTTCATAGAAGCAGGACACCATTGACCGGGGTGTGGGGTTCTTAATTAAAAATTTGGTCTATATAGAGCAACAAAAATTTTAATAGAATGCAAAAATAGTATTGTAATATATTTACTTAATTTTAAAATGCTGCAGAACATGGGACAGATTGTTAAAAAGCAGGACATCTGGTCGCCTTATCACATAGTGAAGGCTTTAATTGCTACCAAGGCATTAATTGCTCTCCATGAGTCCATGCTTGCTAGCCTGAAACGTTCTTTCTTTATTGAAAAATGGATGAACACATATGATCTTCAAAGTTCTCCTCATAGGGGAATTTCACCTAGTCCTCAAAGCTACCAGGAGGTTGTAGTGTGACTTCCCCAATAGGGAGAAAGCATAGGTGCAGCTTGTCTCCTGGATTGATGATGATGCTTTTTCCTTTTGGTAACTTTCTCGAGTGACTACTATCTTTTCTTTGGGCATAAATTGCTTAAAGTAAATAAATACATAAAAACCAAAGAGCTGCTTACTAGAGGAATTCAAAGCTTAAACCTACTCTCTCATCATGACAATGCACCTGATAGAGATTCCATGCATGACTTGCAAAGACAAGGAGAAAGGCACATCTGCAAAGAAATTAGCCAGTTGTTATAGCATTGGTAAAAGTGACTACACATTGAACTTCTAACCTCAAGGTCAGTGGTTCTAATATACCCGTTGCCCTGTGGGAGAAAGATGAGGCTGCCTAGCCCCATAAGGAGTTAACATTTCAGAAACCCAAAGGGACAGTTTTTGATTCTGTCCAATGTTATTGCGGTAGGGTGGCCATGAGTTGAGAACACCTTGATGGCGGTGGTTTTTTGCTTGTTTTTTACCATTTGAGAAAAGTAATATATATATATATTTTTAAAGCCCTTATATTGACTCTAACCACCATGTGGTCAATCCCAAGTAGCAGCCACCTGCCTCACTAAGAAGACACCATGCAACAGGTTCCAAAGAATGGAGGGTTGGCTCTGGATTCCAGTTCTGCGTCTACACATGTGTATGCTACTTCCCCATGGCTACATTTGTCCTTAAAACTATGATGAAGCCCCACCCCTCCACGTCAGGCCCTGGGTCACCTTAAATGGCCCAAGGGCAAATTTCCACCTAAACAATTCTCCTCCTCTCTGTTTAGCTTCCTGTTCAGATCCTTGAACTAACCTTATTCCCAAGTAGCCCAGGGCCTTTGTCTGAGCCAAATCCTCTACGTAGAAACAGCCTCCTTCTTCCATGACTCTAAAAACACTGCTGTGGGGAGTTAAAAAGTTTCCCTTCTGCCGAGCTGCCCTTGCCCTCAATTTCATAATGGGGTGAGGATAGGTTATTAAATATGTTTATGATATATACAACAAAAATATTTATCCATGAAGTTTAAATATCAGTTGTCACGTCCTCCTTCCTCAGACTCTGGGACAGGCTCTCGGTGTGATGGAAAGCAGTCTCCCACTTTTGTTTTTGATTTTGTTTTTTTTTGTGGCATCACCGCCCTGGTGATGGAGTAGGAAACTCAGCCTTGCTCCTGGAGAGCTGCTGCTGGATTTGAACTGTCAACCCTGTGGGCCACAGTCCTGCACACAACCCCTAGGCCTTCAGGGCTCAGCCCTCTCTCACTTTTTCTGACTTGGTTTAATCTCTCTTTCCTCCTCTTTGTCGCTTCTTCAATGTATAGCACATCATCTTGCCTTATATTCCTCTATTCAGGTGAACTTTAGAATCTGAATGCAAAAAGTACACCATATTTTAGTTTTTGCATTCACAAATATACTACATTCTACCGGAAATGAACTCCACAGAAGAATGATTGCGTCTTTGTCCAATGATATCTTACTGGTTTGGGATCATTTTGACGTCATAATTTGCTCTCATGCTGAAACCTGCATCCTGCCCACCGCTACATGAAATGTAATAGCTACTCATTTCAAATTCATTTCAGCTACTTAGCACCAATGGTGCAGTCAGGTCCATTTTGGGCAATGGAAAAAGATACAGATGCAATGTAAAAACCTTTTGTGCCCTCAAAGAATTTTTCGTGATGGAAAATACATTAATTGGAGGGATCTACATATAACCTCCTCCCTGGGGTACAGACAACAGGGAAGTGGGTGAAGGGACATATTGGACAGTGTATGATATGACAAAATAGTGACAATTTGTAAATTATTAAAGGTCCATCGGGGAGGGAGAGTGGAGAGGGACAGGAAATATGGGGAACTGATACAGGTTCCTAAGTAGAAGGAGGATGTTTTGAGAAAGATGATGGCAACAAATGTGCAAATGTGGTCTGCACACAATTGATATAGGTATTGATTGTGGTAAGAGTTGTATGAGTCCCCAATTAAATGATTTATTAAAAAAAGAAGTGCTCAAGAAAAAAAAGAACATTAATAGTATGATATGATGACTAATAACCAATGAGATATCAGCAGTCTGTGTTTCAAATTAAAGAAATTAGCATCTCTATGAGTGAAATACTATTGGAAGGCTTCCTGGAAGAGGTAGGATTCAGGGTTAGTCTTAAATATAGTTTGTAAGTAGTAGAGAAGCATTTAGAAAATAGTCTCTCTCTTTTAAATAAACAACATAAATCAGTGCACGGAGAATATTTTCTTTGTAAGCAGAAAAGATTTGATGGGAAGAAAGAGAAATTTGGACCTATTCACAAATAGTAGAAACAAAAGAGAAAAAAAAAACACAGGCAAAGAGGGAAAAGGAAACATTGGTATAACCTAGAGACAATATTAATGAGATTGAGAAATAATGGGCTTGGATATCCAGGATGCAATGTGTCCTAACGTGAGACAGGAAGGAACGAGTTAAGATTCTTATCGCATTTGTTGAAGTGGCCCTGCACATCCTGAGGAATGTGTCCTGATTGCAATGAAAATAAGGGCCCACAGGCCTGGTCATAGAAGAGGAGAGTAAGTGTAGATATGGCAACGTACTCGAAAGGCATTGAAGAAAAGTGTTGGACGTATACTCACTGTTATGGAAAAGAAAGGAGACTTTAGCCAACAAGCACCCAGGCGTTGCCGTTTGAAGAACATTCCCGTAGAAGCCAGGAGAGAAAAGCAGCAGCAGTTGGAGAGGGAGGAGAACAACGCTACCAATATCTGCTATATGCTAAAGAAGGAGAATTGCAAATAGGAAACTTGTCAGTGATGCGGATCAAGCAAAAGTCCCACGAGCCATTCTGCACAAGTACTACACTGATACTCAATTTTCCCAATTAATTTTTTAATGTCTTTTCCATTCATTATTTATGAAAAATGTTGTTGCCAAATTTTCTATCTCCCCTCAAGGTTAGAGTGGTTTTTTAACATGTAAAAAGAGAGAAAAATATGTTTTAGTCGGGGAGGTCTATGGAGATCTCGAGATAAAATAGTAGAGGGTGAATTTTCCTAGTTATTGTCATTGCATATCTATATATTGAATAATATACCCAACAATTCATGAATTGAATGATAAAGGGTACTATACAAACCCCTCAAAAGCATTCAGATACAGTCCCCACATTTGCCAAATAGCATGTGGATTTGTGTCCATCCACTGCCATGATAAATAAGTACAGCTAGCAGCACCCCAAAGCTGAGATTCCAATTCTGAGAACAAAACATCCGCCTATGGGAACTGGTAGTTCACATTTCATAAAATGAGCCAATATCCCTCCTTTTCAAGAGTTGAAGCAACCCTCACCTCCATGCTTCTAAGATAGCCCCTCCCCCATGCCCCAAAGTTGCCAGCTGATTCCCACTTTCAAGCTCAAGGCAAGTTCATGTGTGTCAGAGCAGAACTGCAATTTGTAGAATTTTTATGATTGTGATTGTTCAGAAGGTCCTCAAGCTTGGCTTCTGAGAATATTCTGGGTGGGAATAGAGAATCAACCATTTAGCTGGCCTCCAAGTCCTTAATTGTTTGTGCCATGAGGGACTCCTTTCAAAACCCACACTACTCAGGTGTCTAGGTATTGCCCACAGCGGTTCTTCTGGGGGGTGGGGTGTGGCACCCATTGTAAGCATACATCAATTTTGGTTTCTTTCTCTTCTTTTTCTTTTTTTAAGTAGTTTTCTTATGTACTATTCACATATCACACAGTCCTGTAGTTAAATTGCTTCTATAAGGAGTTATATATACATTAGCATAATCAGCTCTACTGCTCCCTCCCCCTCTCACATCCATAGATGGATCCCCAATTCCCTTTCCTCTCCCTGCTCCCTGCCACCCCCTTCCTGATAAAGGATCCCATCAGTTATTGTTTCTATGTATCCTCTCTGTGGTCACAAATTTGAAGACCTAGACAAAACCATAAAAAAATGAAACATAAAAATACAAAGATAAAAATTAATATAGAATGTAAGAAAGAAGAAACCACTGATAATATTTTAAATACCTGAGGAAATTGACTTCATAGAATAATAAAAAATATTTGAACCTAGAGCAAATTCAGGATAGGTCAAGGCAGAGGTCAACTGATCAAGTATATTATACCACGGTTCCATCTCCCATAATCAAGTTTACAATAATCTGTCTGACAGTAAAGCTGTTGAGTCCCTTGCTTGTGAATGGAGGGGATCTGCCCGGGACTCAATGCAACCAGATACTCTACAGATGAATTTTGGGATTCTACTACCCTCCATAGCCTTCTACAAATTGGATGCTCACAATTTACCTATTTGTTAAAAGAACTGTTGTGGAAGTAGGGCTAGAATTATGTGCACACCCAGAATTAATCTGCTTGTCCTTTGCTTACTTTGGTGGCCATATTATGACAAAAGTCAAAACCGGAAACAACAAGAACAACTGCAGCAACAACAAAACACAAAAGCACAAACAAACAGAACAAAACAATACAAAATATCAAACACCAAAATAAAAGAAGATAGAAAAAACATTGTCAATCATCCCCTTAGAATTTAAGGCATTCATAACATCAATAATTTATCCAGTGACATAGAATTTAAGGTACTATTGACACGAGGAATTCATGCGACTATAGTCCATGTGAGTTGCAATCCATAAGTACTCAAAATCTTACTTAATTGAAGTCTGTTTACACTGATCATGGGGGTTGATGCTAGGGCAAATTTCTCTGGATCATCTCTTGCAAGGTAAGACTCATGTAAGCTTGCTCATCTCCCATTTATCTACCATAACCACCAAGAAACATCAGTGCTGCTTCTGAAATGTATATGCTGCCCGTTCCTGGTCTCAACCTGACTTTCCAGTAAGGTCCTCCTCACATTCTTATAGAAGCCTGTTGGTCTGTCTTGCCTTGTCTCAATGTTATACAGAATCAAGTTGAGGGTCTTCACTCTTTCCCCTCTTCTTGAAGGAATGACCCCAGCCAATGTAAGATCTCAGCCCTTAAACTTGTGTGTTAGTCTGGGTTGACTAGAAAAACAAATCCAGAGACCCTCTTATGTGTTTAAGAGAGAACTTTATATCAAAGGCAATTATAGATTGAGAAAACATGCCAGTCCAGTTCAGATCAAGTCTGCAACTCTGATATTAGTCCATATGTCCAGGACTCATTCTCAGATGCTTCTTCAGACTCATGCAACACAGGCAATAATGAGAAATGCAGGAAGATCACAGGCCACTGGGTGAAGTCTTGATCCAGTGATGGTGGAAGTAATTCAGTGCTAATGTGAATCTCCATGTGACTCCTCCAGGTCTATGAATGTGGAATTTAAAGGAAGGTGAAGCAGAGAGAATAAGTTCCCAGAATCCTCCTCATGAGAAAGTCATGCCTATAAAGACTTGGCTGTGACCTGGATTGGCAGGCTAAATTCCACCCCTCCACTTTATCAAGTTGACATGAAATTATGTAACTATCACATGTGGTTCTTATGAAATGCTCATATGGAGGGTGATGTATGGCTTGTGGTCAGTGGGCAGACATTTTTCCCCTTTGTTTGGAAATTGGTCCCTAAGAGTCACCCAACTGTTGTTTCCCCTTATAGGCTACATCATACAATATTTGTTCCTTTGTGATTGACTTCCTTCATTCAGCATAATGGTTTCCAGGTCCTTCCACATCCTAACAACAATTCTTTTTACCTTCTATACTTATGTAGAGTGGGTTTTCTCTTGAGGAATGCCTTTTGCTTTATTCACAATAAGGGATAGATAATTCTTGCACATATTGTGCTTACCTGTGCAGTATTATATTAGACTCTCTCCTATTTTCTTATAAAATATAAAAATGACTCTCTTGGATCCTTTGAGGATTGTTATATATATATATATATATATATATATATATATATATATATATATATATACATATATACAGCACTTTCTATCCTTCTTTACCATTCTTCACCCACTTCCATATAATTTATTATCAATAAAGAAATGTAGAAACTAGTGCCAAATTATTTACATCACCTAGATTTCCCTTAAACTATCATGAATACCCTTCTAACAATGAGCCAATTGAGTCTTTGTCCTCCCCATTTCTCCTTCATTTTTCTTGAGTTATCACCACATCATAGAGAGTTTAATATTGTTAACAACTTCTGAAATGAAACATAAATTAAAACAGGACTTCTGTGACTCAAACTTACCCTAAGTCTATCTTAATGTGGACAGCGTTCTAAACGTTTGACTCTACTGCTTTGTTCCTATATGGGCCCCCACCTAGTTTCATTTTGTTCCCTATCAAGGTTAGACTCCATGGTCAGAGTTTAGTTCTTTTCTTAATTATGTCCTCAATCCTCTTGCCAATAAATATTTATATGGGGGCTGCTATTACCTCTTTTCCAGATACAAAAACAGCTCCTAATTGATCTCTTGTCTCCATTTTGTCTCCAATCTACTCTCCAGGGTTATCTTTCTTAATTGCAAATATAACCACACCAATTCCCTTCTTTAACCATTTCAGAAATTGCCCCAGAATTACTTTCAAGAACCTTCATAGCTAGTCATTGCTTTCATCTCATGTCTCTGGAGGACTTTTAGTTCTGGAAATGCACCTTTCTTTTCTTCTTTTCCTTTCTAGTACACAAACATTCCTAACTTTCTCTTCCCTACCATCTTTCCTTCCTATTTCTCTTCTCTCCCTTTCATACCTGCTCTTCCACTCTCCTACCTCCTCTGTATATCCGCCTTCCTCTTTGTTTTAGGCTAGGTTCACTAAGGAAGCAAAACAAGTAAAGTTTATATATGTATATACATATATGTATACATACATACATACACACACACATATATATATATCCATCTATCTCTTTACCTATCTGTCTTAGTCTGGGTTGACTAGGGAAATGAAGTCATAGACACACTTATGTACATAAAGGAGAGGTTTACATACAGGAAGAATTAATCATTGAGAAAGAATCCCAAACCAGTCCAGTCCAAGCCCACTAGTCTGATATTAGCCCATATGTTTGATACCAGTCTATAAGGTCCTCTTCAGACTCAGGAAACACATGCAATGACCCCAAATGCAGGATGATAACAAGCCAGAAGGGTAGAATGCCTTTGGATGCAGTGGTGCTATAAACATCTCAGGGCTGGCAGGAGTCTCCAAGTGGCTTCTCATGGTCCAGGTATCTGGCTACATGGGGGTAGGGCCATGTGGCTTCTCCTCTGGGACATCTCACAGGGAGCCAGCCTTGTCAGTGGAGTGTCTCCTGCTCCCAAGAAGGAAGTACCAGATTTCACATAATTCTGAGAAGAAAGCCACCCCCACACAGAAGTCTCAATGGCCATCTCCAGATTGACAGGCTAGACATCAGCCCTACACTTTTAATGCCCAAGTTGACATCAGTTTAGGTGACTGTCACATTATCTATATAGATATAGATCATAGAGAGAAAGGAAAATATAGAAAGAAACATAGAGAAATTTATCTCAAGGAAATGACTTTCATGATTGTTGTGGAGGTTGGAAAGTTCTAGGCTCAAGGGTAAATTATTTGACTGGGAGGCCCCTGAATCTCATCGTTATAGGAGCTGATGAACTCAAGATTAACAGGTCGGATGGCAGACTCCTGGCTTTAAAAGTGAATGAATCTACTCTCAACTGGAAAGACGTCAGGCTGCTGACTCATAGACTGCAGTTGCCAATGATTCCCAGGAAGGAAAGTAAGTTTGCAGGCCACTTGCTCAAGTCCAAAGAACAAGAGTCAGATGGTGATAAATCACATGAAAGATTCAGATCCACAGAAAGCAAACATGTTTTGCCAGAAACACTATCTGTGTATTTTACATTATAGACCACACCCCTGTGTCAACTCATTTTCAGTGGAATGGCTGATCACAGGAGACTTCATCATGGATGTGATTACATTATATCTGACCTCACCGTGGGGAATGACTGCATCGTAACTCAGGCCTTTCTACAAGATGATCCCTCTTCTAGATGAGTTTATTTCCCCCTCTGCTTTCTTTAATTACTCCTTTTTTGTCCTAAGAGATAATCCCATAGAGAAGTCTTTCCTAATCCATGAATTAGGATAACAACCCTTCAAATAGATCATCTTTTCACCCCTGAAATATTTATTGTCATTAAATATCTCTGTTTGTATGATGACCACCTCTTTTCTAACTTGCATTTCTTGCTTCCCTGAAGTCTGTGAAGAAGCCTTGGTGGTGAGGCAGTTGCAAAGGCCAGCAGTTCAAAACCACCAGACATTCTGCAAGAGAAAGGTGGGACATTATACCCCTTCCAACATTGACAATCGTAGAAACTCACAGGGGCAGTTCTACCCTGTACCAGACGGTCTCTGTGAGTCAGCATCCCCTCCAATGACAGCGACTGGGATTTTGCTTTTGTTTTTTAATGGTGTCTCCAATACCCTTTTATCTAAAGGTCTTTGTTTTCATTAAAATGTCTGTCACGCCTTCCCATTGCTTTCTCTCCAGGTGCTGAGTCATCGTTTCTATCTCTATCGCATGTCACCACAGTCTGGCCCACACCCTCACTGCCCTTCTCAGACAGGCTTCCAGACACATGCAACTCATCTTCATCATTCTGTAAGCTGCGAAGACCCCCTTTTTCATAAAATCACTCCTGTCTGGAAAGACTATTGTAGCTACCTCCGGACTCCAAGGTCATTCACGCCTTCATTTCTCTAGGCATTTTTGTCTTCACTTAGAAATATATATTTCCCCTTCTTATAAGGTCATGTCCCCCTCAGTATTGAATATTTCAATCAGATGTTACATGAGACCATTACCCTCATCTGTGACCGAACCATCTCTGTGCTCCTCTGGAACTTTACCCCAAACTCTCACCAAAGAGGGCAGAGTCACTTCCAGCTCATGTCTTTCTTCCATGGACACAGCGGTATTAAAGAGCAACATCTGGCCTTAGACATAATAGGAACTGAGAAAGTGTTTCAATAACCATTAGATAAATGCAGAATTGTTCAAAATATTTTCCTTGAGTCCCATAATTTTTATTTTCCCCAATTCAGCTACATTTTCAGGCAATCAAAATTGCCAGTGAATCACCCATTAGAATGTATGTACCATATATTTTCCATCTAACTAGTCAGTATTTATAGACAAAATTGTCTACATTGTATTGTTTATGCCTTCTTAAGACCTTGAGAATTTGTTAATAGCGAATTTGGTTGTTTTTACCATGCATTTTCATTTTTCACAGGAAGCTGATGAAGCAATTTCCTTTCAGACTAAACCACAGTCTAAGCAAAATTTTATTAGAACAAAACTGTTGTTTTGTATTTTTATTATCTTTTTGCATGCTACCAAATCTACTACCATCTATATGAGAAGTGTGAAAAATACAAAAGAAACAGCAAATAAATTTGGGTTTTAGTTTAGAACTTGATTAATGACTCCAACTTTCTGGGAAATGGAGTTATTTTACTGAAATACTAAAGTCTTTGGTTTTTTTATTTGCTGAGCCACAAAAAAAAAGAAACGCATTTCTAAGTTGTATTTATTTTCTGTCCCACTGTCACTTTAAGTAAGATTAGTTCCTGAAAATTACATCTCTTACTGGCTACTTGCCAAATATATATATATATAGGCAAAATTGACTTTTGCCCTTGGTCTGAGTTCATAAAATATCAGGAAATTAAGGTAGACTGTACGAAAATCCTTTTAGCATTCTGCCTTGCACTTGTTAGACTTGAACAAAAGGTACAAGAAATAAATAAATATCTTTTAATCAGTAAATATGTATTTGATTTTTAACCAGACATCTTAAATTGTCTGCAAGCTTTGGAGACACCACAGTGAACAATGGAGACACCACAGCCCTCATAGAGCTTCATGTCTAATAAGGTTTTATTTGTTCATTTTTAAAATAAAAGCTACAATGTAACATGATAAATACAAATGTATTAGGTATGTTGACTAGAGAGAGAAACTAATCCAGTGAGTGTCACGTGTAAGAAAGAGCTTTATATCAAGGCAGATTTGGATATCAAGAAAACATACCTGCCCAGTCCAAATCAAGTCCATATGTCTGAAACTAGTCCAAACCCCCCTCTGTAGACTCACACAGCTACATGCAATGATGGACAGTATAGCAATATCACAGGCTGAGGGTTGCAGAAACACGTGGCAATGATAGTTGAAGCATCACAAAACTCCTTCCGGTCTCAGCCATGTGGCTCACCAACAGGAAAGGGAAACAGAGGGAGAGGATAAGAGAGAGAAAGGGAGAGAGAGACTCTCGCTGGGGTCAGCAAGTCTCCACGTGGCTTGTCAACAGGAAGGCAAAGGCAGAGAAAGAGTGTGTGTTCCTCCTCCAAGAAGAAAGAGAGGTAGGTCCCAGAATGCTCATGAGAAGACCATGCCTACAAGCAGGGATCATCAGGCTGTGAGCTGATTGGCCATATTCCACCCCTACACTTATTTATTGAGCTGACACAAAGTGATGCAAGTACTACAATGAATATAGGGGAAGCACTTAAAAAGAGCTCTTTAAAGATTCAAAAAGCAAAGATATCTCTTTGATGACTGAAGTGATCCTGTCATAAACCATGGTCCTTTTCATTAGATTCTATGCAATTGAAAACTGGACAATGAATTTAAGAAGCAAAAGAACTGATGCATTTGAATTGTTGAGAAGGCCAAGAATGTGATGATGAATGCTCAGAAGATCACACAAACCAGTTTTAGAAAGCGTATAACAAGGAAACTCCTGGGAATTGAGGATAATGGACATTCTTCTCCTTTACTATTGATACATCACAAGAAAGAATAACATTACATTTGTTAACATAGAGGGTCAATGAAAATGAAGAAATGACACAATGAATTGTATTGATTTAATTCCCTCAGCAATGAGCTGATGCCTATCAAAAATCAGAGAGATGGTGCAGGAGCATGCAAGATTTTCTTGTGCTATACTGCACATAAGGTGACTAAGATTCAGTCAACTCAACAGCAACTCATAACAAAGTAGTACATCACAGCAGCCCTCATACAAGTGTTCATCTACTGGGAATCAATTCATAGATTTGTGGCAATACAAATTTCCAGAGTTTCCTAAGGATCCTGGTGTGACTGAACTTGGGACCCTATCAATAGGGTCCAGTTTGAGACTACTGTTTTTGATTAACATCAATAGAAAAAATAAAGCTGGAATAGCTCAGTTATTATGCCATAGAAAGATGAGTGGTTAAATTCTGTCAGGTGTGAAACAGAAGCAATAGTTGAATGTTCCATGGCTTTCAAACAAATAGCTATCAATAAATACTTCATGCTTGTTTTTAGGAGAGAGAGAAACAAAGGCAGGTTTGGGTAGATTCCAGGATGTCTGCTATACAGTGTGCAGTCAGAATAATTATTGAATAAACAAGTAGATGAATGTGCAGGGCTTCAGTAAAGGCATATGTGCTCCTCTTGGGTCACTGATAGTGATGCCTGCAAGGAGACTCAGGGCAACATAATGATCTGGTCCAAGGTACCGCACAGTAAGGGTTGCACCCGTGGGGCAGGTGGGGACATCTGACTTACCATTGGAAATGGAAATGATCCCATTAAAACAGCTACAGATTGCAAGAAAAGAGGCTAACCTCTCCTGGAGATAGGAGACAATAGAACTGGCACCTTGGCTTTTTGTATAGATGACAAATCAGTGGAATCATTAACTGCTCACTGTTTGTCCCAAACAACTCAAACTTATCTGTTTTACATTTTGTTGAAGCTCCCTGTGTTAGTCCGAGTAAACTAGAGAAACAAACTCATAGACGTGCATATGGGTGTAAGGGTACGGTTTATATACAAGAGGGATAGGACATAGAGAAAGCATCTCAACTCAGTCCATTTCAAAGCCAAGTCCGATATTAATCCAAATGCCTGATATCAGTCTATAACGTGTCCTTCCAACTCACAAAGTCACAGCGCCGGCAGGGGTCTCCTCATGGCTCCTCGCTTCCAGGGCTCAGGGTCTACCAACAGCATCCAGTTGTAGCAGAAGCAACTCATCACTGGCAGGGGTCTCCACATGGCCTCTCCAGCTTCAGAGGTCTGGATCCATCAGGGCAAAGCTGTCGGGTTCTTGTCTGGCTCCTTCAGCTTCTGGGAGGCTGCATCTTGTCTTGTCCCTAATTCATCGTCTCTGAGACGAACTCCCAACAACTGAGGAGAAAGCTTCTGACCTCCATGAGGGAAATATCAAGAGATTTCCCAGAAGTGTCAGGAGAAAGCCACGCCCACACTGAGGCCTCATTGGCAACTCAATGACTATCTCCAGATTAACAGGCTAGACTCCACCCCTACATCTCAATCATGAAACTAGCATAAGCACATGGTCATCATACTCCCATTCAGATTTGATTTCCCCTAAAACAAGCATATCTTGGACTGCTGAAAAAAATGACATCAGTAACTTGATCCTTTATAGAATCTCTAAACGAAGCAGGCTTTCAGTATGAAACTGTTTTACAATGAGTTTGAGACTTATCACTTCTAGACTTTACTTGGCAAAAGAATTAGTGTCTTTGCCAAACCCTTTAGCAAGTCTCGGCAGCACTTCAATCTGTTATGGGTTATGTGTAATAAGGCGTGTGCTTCCACAGCTATCCCCACCAGGCTGATTGGAGCTTGTCACCTGCTGGGAGGCAGCAATCACTCTTTCCAATGAGAGAGAGACAGATGATGTGCTGCACCAAGGGTGAGATGCTGCTTCTTTCAGGACACTCAAAAGATAGTTACGTGAGGCTGCAACCCAAAGACCCAGGCAAACTCAGCTGAATCAGGTAGAAAAAGAGACACACCCCGTGTGTTATCCAAACTTCCTCTTCTCTAGCCCAGTGAAATGGAAGAGTCACTAAGAAGAACACAGTTCAAGATGTCATCTGGTATAGTCTGAACCTTCTAAACTACTACAACTGCATGAGTACTTTACAGACAAGGTAGAATGGGTAAAGGAAGGGTATGTGTATTCTCAAGGCTCGATAGTAAGTGAAATATTTTCATCTAGAAACTAAATCTCTCATCAGCACATGTCCTTTCCCAGAGCTCTCAAATGTTTCTACCTAAATATTGCTAAGCGTAGAAGATAGACCTTTAACACAGGATTCAGGAGCATCATTCCTTAAAGCTGGCCACAGCAGGACATTTCTTTGAAATCATACATTTTATGTGACTTAAATTTTATTTTGGGGACATTTTGCATTCTACTTTGTGAATGGTCTGTTTGGTTTAAAGTATAGGTTGTCAATATTACTTGGCCTACCTCAGCACCTCCCTGTCAATGAACGTGACTACTATAGGCCACCATCTGGGATAAAGTGCAGGAATCTGCTTTTGTATTCCCTCTGGGTTGTTCTGAGACCCCAGGGAGCTATACAACCCACTATGGGAAATACTGGTTTAATATGCGATCATATTTCCTCAAAATTACTAGGTAAAATGAGTGCTTCTGGGAGATGCCATGTTTGTTATTCTGTAAGTACCAGGGATATAGTGGCTTACTTATGGGCTACCTACTGCAAGGTCAGCAGTGTGAAAGTCAGCTACTCTAGGATGAAAGATGAAACTCTGTGCTGAGGAACTTAAAATGGAAGTGCTACTCTGTCTGACAGGGCCTCCATAAGTCAGATTGAATTCAAGGACAGTGGGTTTGACTTTTTTTATTTGGTATGGGCACCTGAATTGGAGAAGTATTTTCTGCTTCCTAAGAATACACTCACTGGTCTTGTAGTTTTCCTTCCTCCCCTTCTAGAAGAGCTTTACTCTATTGTATGCTGCATTTCTGTTGGAGTCACCCAGACCTGCCGCCTAAGCTGCATTCACGGTGGAAAAAGACCAAGATTTACCCACTCCTTTTCTGTTCTTCCTTTCTTACCTCTCAATACCATCTTCTGTATTCATCTCTATCCTGATCAATAGCATCTCCAGTGAGGTTGAAAAGACGATTAAATAAAAAGATTCCCATGTAGACTCTACCCAAGTAAATTGGATCTTTAACTTACAAATCTGCATTTTAACTGTGGAGCAGGAAGGGAAACTCATGGTAACTATGAATCTATGACAGAACCAGGTAACTAATACATATCCCAGCTTCCTTTGCTAATTCTTATACCCTTCTGGGGAAAGCACTTTTAGGTGGAATCAAGTTCCTTTTTCCAATTCCAATTTACTAATCAATTCTAATACATTTTTAGTACAAATCATACCAGGCAACTATAAGAAGCATAAAGCATAGAAAGGATTGGGCAGGAAAAAAATACACTGAGAAGTCAGTCCACAAAGATCTCTTTCATTGTAAACCATATCTTCAGCCCCCCCCCCCCCAGGTCATTCTCCTAATGTTTCAGGGCTGCGGAATGCTTCAGATACCCCATGCCAGTCTCCGTAAAGTCAGATGGTAAGCTGTCCGCTGCTGCAGCACCTCAGAACATAGCACATTACTGCTTCCACTAGATGAAAAGCTGCCCAGAGTGGTCACTTTGGCTTCTCATTGATGCTTTTCATTCTTCCAGTTGCAACATAGACAAAATGCCATTTTTCTCTCATTTTGAATCATTTCCTTTCAGATGGCTGTATTCGATATTTACTTGGTTTGTACTCTTTTATGATATATCTCTTACTAATATACTGTAATATACTTTGGTCCCACAGAGGAATTTATGTATATTTATTTCTTCAATGAAGTGAAATATCATGCATACGCTTTGTGGGTTTTTTAATTTATGTCCATTCCATCAGTTTGGTGCAGTTTACGTATTTTTTTATTTTCTGCTTTGATGTAGGTTGACCACTCTGGAATTTCTATTAGAAAAGCTGAAAGATTTCAAGCATGCATTTAAAAGGATAAGTTATTTAAACACTTCTATGATGCATATAACACAAGGGGGGGCAGTGAAGGATCATTCAGTAAATTTAACAGATGAGGCCAATTACAATGGCAACTTTGAGGAAAAGACATGGAATTCGAACCCTAGTGTCTGGCTCGTAGAAGGTCAGCTATAGCCCTCAGCATTCATCCACAATGCCATGACATGACATGATCTAATAAACCAAGCAATGGTTCTGAGGTCATCCACCCAAAGGTTCCATTCTAATATTAGAAATAAGGTTATATCCCCCAAGAACTTGAGCGACGCAATAAAACTCCACAGATTTAGAGGGTCTTGACCTATGGATCACAGCTCCCTGGTTGGGAAAGAGGGGAGGTTTTGTTTGACTCCTTTCCACCAGTCTGGTTCTTCATTGTTTCAACCAGGATGCCATCTTTACCATCTGCATACTCAGTACACAACTGTCCTAGTACTGAGGTGTCAGTCAGGTTCACTGCAGCCAGTTGAACTCCTATTCCCAAATGGTGCATCCTTCCTCTTTTTTTTCCCTTACAGTGTCAATGATTCAGAAGGAATACACTGCTTAAAGAAAAGGGAAAAAAATTTCTCTCATGTGGAGAATGATAACAACAGCAGGCATGCGAAGCGCCTTGGTACAGTGTATATACGTATGTACTGTGATAAGGGTTGGAGGAGCCCCCAATAAAATGATCAAAATTTTTTTTAAATAAAAGCTCTCACTCTCTGCCTCATGTATTCTGTGATCATGAATATCTTCTGTGCTTTTGCTGAGGAGGGTTCTCCAAGTTCCAAGCCACACTCCCCCCTCAACTTTCATGATCGCGCATGAAATACTTACACTCTGAGATCCTGTGCTGCATATCAGGAATATAGATGAAGTAAGCTGAGCCCATGCCTTGGATAAGGAATCTGACATAAGCAAATCAATTTTAGGCAGTGCCATGGGTGCCAGGCAACACATGGTGTGGAAATCTTAGACCTGATCAATCATTCAGACTTGAAGTTCAAAAACAATTTTGTGGTGAACAAACAACATGAACTGAGCCTTGAAGGAAGTGGAGAATGTTAATGAGATAAATAGAAGGGTTCTTAAACTCTCTCCTCCTGTAGCATTGCCAGATTCTAATTTTTTTCCCCAAAGGTAGCCCAGCAGCATGAATTCTAGACTGTAAAACCACAGAGGACAGCATCCTGGTTCCTGCCATCATGAGTGATCAAGATGACCCTATAATTCCATCTCAGGACTTGCCATCTCAATGAAGGGCCCATTCACGCACATCCCCTTAGATTCCATCCCCATGTCCCTGAAGCTCATTTCCTGAATCTCACAAGGGAACTCTGTTCTTTCAATGCTCTGAGCTATAAACCTTTCAAAGGGATCTTCTTTTCATGGGGGATGCAGGGATATTGGGCAAACATCTAGTCTCAGGAGGGGGGAGAATATAGATATAAAAATAATAAAGGATGCGTGGGAAGCCAAAGAAAAGGCAGGAAAATGCCTCCATTTCCAGGTTTATAAATGGGAGAATGAGATATTCTCAGTAAAATTGTGGTGAGCATTTATGGGCTCATTAACTGCAATTGCTACAACAATGATATACACCTAACATTTATTTAACCATTTCAGAGAAAACTAAAGCTCCAACAAAACCCCACAGCACAGCATTAAGCCGCAGCTTCTCTCTCCTCTTTTATGGCAAACCAATTACTAGTGCTAGAGTGGGTGAAACACCCAAGGAATTGTCTGTAAGATCACACAGTAATTGGGCCAATTTACAGTAGGTAACTGAGAAATGTCTAAAATTGTCATTTCTCCCAGTTAGACCTGAATAGGAAAGAATGTGATTAATAAACAGCTTAAGCAGCAAACAGAAGGTACTTACAATGCACGAATGCTCCAGAGAGATGAAGTATTGAGTAAAAAAAAAAATTACACTACAGTTTAGGCAGGCATTTCACTAAAAGAGGCTAAAACGCCTCTGCAGAACATTGAATTAAATGTGTATTTAGGATGGGAGACTCAAGATCTTCTTCACATGACCATTCAATTGTAAGGTCAAATTCTGTGTATTGTGGGGTGACCTTCCATCACGAGGAATTTTTTTAGGGAGGTTAGAAGTTGAGAACCTGTGCAGCCAAGACTGGATCTTTCTCCTCTCCTCCCAGCTTCTGTCTAGAGGACAGTCTTGGACTTTGCCTCAGTAGCTTTTCCCTTCATCCCTAGAAATGCATTTCTATCACCCAGGAGGGTGAGAGGAAAGTGGGTATGGAGGTGGCAGGTAGAAGGAGAACAGTCGGTACAGCCAATGAGGTTGTACCAAGCCCGGTCACCCTCCTGACAACTTTAAGCTCCTAAGGAAATGCATATTGGTGTTCTACAGATGCCATTCTTTAGGTAAAGAAGGGAGAGTTTAGAATGGCAAAGACGTCTGGCATTTAGACATTGGGCTCTTCTCCTGGTTTGGGCTCGAGTCCCAGGGTAGGACGGATCGTTAATGCATTCAGCTGCTATCTGAAAGGTTAGCGGTCCAACCACCTAGCAGCATTTCAGTAAAAGCCCTGGAGATCTACTGATGAAAAAGCAGTCACTGAAAACACAACAGGAGTTCAAAGTCACTGTGTATCAGGATCAGTTTGATGACAACTGCCGGCAAAAATGACTTGGGCTGAATGGTAGCATTTGAGAAGGTGTTTATCTTGGGTCTCCACCTCTTTTGCGTTCTCAATCTCTGGAGGCAATGTCTGATGATGTTCACTCATAGTACCCTTTTCCCCTTTTCAGGTAACGGACTCCCCTTCTTTTGAAGAACTGCCTCTGTTCCATTCTAGATGGTTCTGCTAGGGCAGTGGTTCTCAGCCTTCCTCAGGCTGTGACCCTTTAATTCAATTTCTCATGTTGTAGTAACCCTCAACCATACACTTATTTTCATTGCTACTTCATAACTGTGATTCTACTACTGCAAAGAATCCTAATGTAAATATCCGATAGACAGGATGCATTTTCACTGGTAAAAATAGAACATGATTGAACATCATTAAAGCACAGTGATTAATCACAAAACAATATGAAATTATATATTCTGAGACAGTTATGCGTTTTCCTAGGATGTGGCAGTCATGTGCTTATGTTAATTTTATGATTGAAATGTAGGGGTGGAGTCTAGACTGTTGATCTGGAGATAGCCATCGAGTAGCCAATGAGGCCTCTATGTGGGCATGGCTTTCTCCTGAGACTTCTGGGAAATCTCACGATATTTCCCTCATGAAGATGAGAAGTTATCTTCCTCAGTTGTTGGGAGTTCGTCTCAGAGACAATGAATCATGGACAAGACAAGATGGCAGCATCTGAAAAGCTGAAGGAGCCAATGGAGAGACCACACGGCTTTGCCCTGATGAAGCCAGACCTCTGATACTGAGGCAGCCACATGGAGACCTCTGCCATCAATGAGGTGCTTCTACCACCATGGGATGCTATTGATGGATCCTGAGCCCTGGAAGCAAGGAGCCTTGTGGAGACCCCTGCCAGTGCCGGGATTCTGCACCCACTGACCTGTGACTTCGTGAGTTGGAAAGAGACTTTATAGACTGATTTCGGGTATATGCGTTAATATTGGACTTATGACTTTGAACTAGACTGGACTTAATGTCCTGTTCCTCTTGTATATAAACCTTTTCCTTATATCTATATGTGTGTCTATGAAATTTGTTCCTCTAGCCTACCCAGAACAACACATATGGTCTTTGGCAACCCCTGTGAAAGGGTGATTCGACCCCCAAAGGGGTCACAACCCACAGGTTGAGAACCACTGTGCTCAGGTTTCTAAGCACTATGCCTTCCCATCTCTTCTTGACCCTGGCACAAGGAGAACCACTTAATATTGTCATCACCCAGTATATGAGCTATGGTGATGGTCTCTCTCAGAAAAGATGTTGCAACCTCAATCCACCAATCAGAACCTTTCCATGGGGTTTTATATGTGGGTACCTCTATTGAATGAAGAACAAAATGAGGCTAATGGTAGACTGGTGATGAGTGTTAGTACAACATTTTCCTTCCTCCCACCACACTTATACCCACTGCACATGACATAAGTGTGTACGCAGTTGTAAACAGAAAGTCCTGACTGAGAAAACCTCCTCCTGGCCACCTCAAATGCCCCTTGCTAATCTTTGGCTTCTTCTTTCCCAAGCCTTGCTGTCACATCAGGGTCAAATGACACCCATCACCCACCGTCATTGAGTCCATCCATGCTCTTGGAGGCCTTCTAGGAAAAGGCAGAACTTCCTGATCCAGTTCCTAAGTCACAATCTTACAGCAGCAGACAGCCACATCATTGCCCCCACAGAGCAGCCGGTGGTTTGGGACTGCTGCCTGTTGAGTGAATAGCTGAACACAGAACTATGGTGCCACCAGGACTTGACATTCCAACCACGTTGACCAATGATTTAGAAGAATGTAAACTGCCCTAATCAGAATCAGCTCTGTGCACCCCCACTGCAAGATATTCTGGCCAGCCAAGGGTGGGAATAGCAGTAATATCTGAGTCCGGGTCATGTAAAGAATTGCAGGATCTTCACGCTAGAGGAGAGGAGACTGTAGAGGACATGAATGTCAACTTTGAGTCTCTTCAGGTTTATCACGTTACAGACATTTAGGATAGAGAATCAAAACTCCTATATGTACATTCAGAAAGTGAGACATCTTAAAAATACAATTAAGAGATCTTTCGCATTCAGATTACCTTACTGTGACAAAGACTTTCAAGCAGGGTAATGAGTTCCATGTTGGCTGAGGTATTCAGGCATATGATGGAAATTAGCAAGGAGATTTTTTGGCGAGATTTCCACAGTATAAGAAGAAATTGCTGACAATAGATCTTAAAATTCAAGAAAGAATTAAAAGTAATGTCTCTAATAGATGTACTTGAAAACCACATTTTATAAAAAGACAGGCCCTGCCTATACTCCCTTCCCCTGTCTCAATGCTTCTCTGTGAAAATGTATATATACTCTAGACATGTTGTGCAGAGGAGCTGAGTATCACGAAGAGAGAGTAAACCAAATAGATCAGTGTCCTAAAAACAGATCATGGGATCAGAGACATGGAAGTCCTTCACAAAGTGCACCAAATTCACTGTTATGGAGCTGATTTCAACTCATAGTGACCGTACAGGGTCTGGGAGAACTACCTCTGTGGGTTTCTGAGACTAATTATTTATAGGCATAGAAAGCCTCATCTGTGTCCTGAAGAACAACTGGAGGTTTAGTACAGCTGACCTTTCACTCCACAGCCTCACACTAATCATGGCATCCAGCAACATAGTATGCTATCGGAAGGACCAAAAAAAAGGTGTATCCGCTCATGAAATTATGGTCTAACTAAATCATTGATTCCTGAAATTCTATCATTAAGATTTACCTTTAAGCACAAACACGTGATCACTGGTGAGAGAGCGAAAGAGAAAGGCTTGGCTTTGAAATTAACATCTTAGAAAGAAGATTGTCAGGCAGAGATCAGCAAGAGTAGAGACAGCATTTCTTTCCCTTCTCCCCTTTGAAGCATCTCACTGCCAACAAGAGCATTCCAACTCATCGGAACCCAGTGGGATACTGTTCCCAGTGGGAACTGCCTCTTTGAGTTTCTGAGATCGTAACTTGTTCAAAACCACCTTTTTCCCAAATGGGTTCAAACCACTGAGGTTTTGGCTGCCCCTTATTTAGCCATGGTATAACCAAGACTTTTTTCATCTTATATATAACCATCTTATATATAACCAAGACCTTTTCCACTTTATGACTTTCACTGACTTCAAAGCAAAAGTCCATACTTTGTAGCTATGCCTCCGCATTCCCAGAGAAAATACAGTCAGAAAGCCCCTCGGACACAAGCATAACAAGACTTTGTCTCAAGGACTTTGACCATGTTCTCAAGAGAGACCAGTCCTTAGAGAAGAACATCATGTCTGGCAAAGTAAAGGGACAGCAAAAAATAAATACCTTCGGGAGAACTGATTATGAGGATCTACTTATAACCTCTTACCTGGGGTACAGACAACAGGGAAGTGGGTGAAGGGAGACATCAGACAGTGTATGACATGACAAAATAATAATAATTCACAAATCATCAGGGGTTCATGAGGGAGGGGGGAGCACAGAGGGAGGGGGAAATTATGAACTAATATCAAAGGCTTAAGTAGAAAGAGAATATTTTGAGAATGATGATGGCAACAAAGACACAAAGTACTTTGCAGACAATGAATGCATGCATGAATTGTGATGAGTTGTATGAGCCCCCAATAAAATGATTTTTTTAAAAAAGAAGATTGATGTAGTTAGTGGCTGCACCAACTGTAAGGAAAGCAAATCAAATTATATTGAAATTAGGAAACACATTTTCTATCTAATCTGATTGTCTTGCTTAGAAATTTTCTCTTTACAACTATAAAGGAGAGAAATACACCCTTTGTGGAAGGGGAGAAATGTATGCATGCTTATATGTAGCTTCTGATACAGAAATGAAATGTAAATCACATGTATCATGGTTAGTACTAGATTTCTGAGGCCTAGAGTGGTAGGAATATGACAGACAGGAAACAATGAAACAAGAACTGTTTGAAGATAATGTAGTATAAACAAGTTTCTGATAGTAAAAGCACAATTCAGGTAAGCTTCTTTATGGTACAAAGCAGGATGCAAAAGAATAGAAAGAAAACAGTAAGAAGAGATCATTATTTAATTAAGGAAGACAAACAATCCTGGAAGACTGAATGACACTGTCTCCTTCCCTCTTTCCTGCTGGACCTGGATCTTGGCTGGAGACCCAGGGAGGGTAATGTGACGGGTTGTGGTCATGACAGAATCCTTGGTGTAAAATGAGCACAGAACTTGAACAGAAGTCAAATGTGTGTCTGCACTGAAGTTGTTTTTAGACTTAATTAAGCCATACTGTCATCCCCCAAAGAAGATGGCTTCAACAAGGAGACAAAGTGGCATGTGCCCAATGGCAGGGAGAAAAACTGGAAAAGCAGGGCATTGATGACCAGTAAGTGCTAATTATGCACTAGCTATGTACATGCTTAGCCCCTTTTGTTTCACTCTTAGAAATTACATGGTCCAATCTACACCACTTGCTGATGGATTCTCTCAGGACTTAGGTCTTAACTGGAGAGCCATTAAAATAGAGCATTTTAAGGAAAGAGACACATGCAATATTGGGGAAACTATCTTGATCACCAGGGATCTCAGTCTTCTTGGAAAGCAAAGAGTTGCCCCGGTGATTCTATATGAAGTACCACAGAAGGTCTGATTGACTGTCACCAAGGGAGCAAAATATAAGAAATGAAGCCAGGGCTCAGAACACACACCAATACGGGTCTGATTACCATTTAATGAGCTTTAATAGATTGCTTCCCACCTCAGTGACTTAACCCAAGCCTGCCAACACCCTTGGCAATCCTGCCACAAATAAAGAAATACAATAAAGATCGCTACTCCTCTTAATCAGGCTTGAATCAAGAGAACGAACTCAGAGATGGTGAAAGTCAAGGAATCCTAGAATAAAATTAATTAAACTTAAAAAGACATTGTACTGATCCCATAGTCTTATTAGACATCCATCCTGTGTGATAAGTGATGACCAGAGTAAGCAGTTATGAATGGTGACTGCATCCATCAGTGACCCAGGTTTTCAGCCAATAATAGAGAAAGCATGAGTGTTGTACTTGTAGTTTTCACTTGAGTCCACAAAACCAATGGGCCCTAGGACACTGATAAGGACTTCTTGCACGCCTCCTTGATCAGGATGCATTCTTAAGTACTTGAGAAATGGGCTCACCCAGTAAAGAAGAATAATTAAAGGGTAAGTAGAGAGGCAGAGTGGGTTACCCTATGGAATGCTAATCTCAAGGTTAGCAGTTTGAAACCATCAGCTGCTCCTCAGGAGAGGGATGAGGAGTGCTACTCCCATCAAGCTTTCCAGCCTCTTACATCCACAAGAGCAGGTCTGTTCTGTCTCGTTGGGTCAGTCTGAGTTAGAATTGACAGTTTATTGGCCCAGGAGGAGTCCCTGGGTGTGCAAATACTTAAAAGCTCAACTGGTGAGTATGAATACTTTGCTTCGCCTCCACCCAGAGGTGTCTCAGAAGAAACACCAGGTGAATAATTTCCAAAATACAGCCTTTGAAAATCCTACAGTGCACAGTGCTACTCTGACATACATGGCGTCCCCAGAGCTCAAGTTTTATTCTACCACAACTCTGTCTGTCTGTTTCATCCACCAGGTAGGCATGTCCCTCTTCAGAGGTTGGTAACATTTTTTTTTTCCGCCAAGGACCACTTGGATATTTATAACCTCATCTCAGGCCATCCTGGTGAATCATTTATTGAATTTACCCCTAACGTGAGGGCTGGTACTTCTTCTCTTTGGTTAAGTTTGTGAGGTGAACTGGTTTCGATAACTCCATGGGCCTTATCCAGCCTCCAGGCCATATGTACTGGCTCATTCTCTAGATTTACTAGAAGAGTAAAAGGCAGAAAACTGAAAAACCTTGGTGAGAGACACTGGGATCCTACTTTAGAGCATCAAGCAGGTACCAGGGGAGACGCAGAACACCCCCCCCCCAAAAAAAAAAGGAAGAAGTATTATCACATTGAGTAAATCTAAATACTGTTTTATTTTACAGAATGAAATGCTTCAATACTTGATTTCTAAACAGCCAGGAGCCATGGCATATATCTCACAGGCATGGGACCCAGATTGATTATTCTGGCATTTCTTACTATGTTTTAACTGTATACATTTGAAGCCAAGTCTTCTTTAAATTCAATAGATGTAACTTTTTAAAATGAGAGGCCTCTCATAAAATGAACTCGGGTTAAGCCAGGTTCTTAGAGTCTTAACAATCACTGTCATAAGGATGAATTAAGAAGGTTGTTCTAGTCTCCAATTTAATAACACTTTTGACTGCCTCATAAATTGTGTGATATATGGTAATTTGGCATCCAGTATTTGATTGGCCTGCTCCTCCAACCCTTCCTTATAAATTAATGTCATCGTGAACACAGACAAGTTCTTTCTGACATTCCACTGCCCCTTTTCAATAGCGGTTAACCCTTTCTTGCCACGAAGACATTTTTCATTTAAAAATATTTTCTATGACAATTAAGACTCAAGACTATATAATAGGCTGTGAATCTTAGTTACAAACATTTAACATTGTGGGTACCTATTTTCTTCTCAAAGATTTTTTTAAAAAACATATTTTACTATACTTGCCATTTATCAGACTCTGGTGATTCAAAGTTATATGGATGCAAATTCAAGTTCCATTATTATTTCAAATATAGTTGTGGTAGAGGGAAGGCTTCTTACAGAAAAAAACAATCATAGATATCAAGGTTTTAGTGGATATACTCTAATAATGCATGCAGTGATATGTGATATGCAAAATACATATAGTGATAAAAAATTTGCTTGAAAAATCCCCTAAGCTTTCAATAACATTGTTCAAAATAATGAAAAATATTTTAAGGCAAATTATCATTAATAATGATATGTTATCATTAATAATATAATATAATGTTATCATTAATGACTATGGATAAAAGTATTAAAATTCACTAGTCTTGTAAATAAAAACCTTGTTTCAGGTACTGTGATGAGCACCACACTTACAATGACTCTGCAGAAATAGTCATCTTCTCCATAGAACATCTGGTTAAAGGAGCACATAGATAAGGCAATAATCCTCCCATCATGCTATCACAAGGAAGTACATTATTCTGGTAGAACATTGGAATACACCACAATTTGTATTTTGTAAACTCAGAGAAGGATTTTCAGATGTTAGGTTTGTATGTGATAGGGCACAGTAGTAGCCAGGCAAATATGGGTGTGTCAAGGAAGAGTTGGAGGTAGCATATTACTGGAGCAAATAGAAAATTAAATGGGAATGAACCCTGTATGTCTGAAGCAATGACTCAAGTTTAGAATAACCCAAGCCTAAAGAACAAGAAGAAGCAGTTGCAAAACTTATGGCTACAGAGATATAAACAAGTGACCTAAAGAAAACACATGCAAAGTCTTTTTTAAAACTTGATTCTAAATAAAATTTCTGAGCAGAATTTTCTGACCAAGAGATTGACATGACCAGATTCTCAGTTATTTTCAGACTCATTCTGACTGTAGTAACAAGAACCATTTGGAAGTTTAATCAGAAGATTTTATGCTAATGAGCATAACAACGTATGGTCATCTGGACTTGAAATGGAGAGAAGTGAAGGGTTTTGGGGTAGGTACAATTATATAAAAGAGTTGATGCAATATGGTAACTTGTGGAAAAAGAGAAGCCACACCCATGAATATTCCATCTTAAGCAAGTGGGTTTGTGGGGGAGTGAGGATTGTCTAAGGTAGCAATACAGGTTAGTGAGGGAGATTATGAGTTCAGTTATGACTAGCCTGATATTAGGAAATTGATATGTAGAATCAAAGTTCAAAAAGATATAGTATTCTCCTTCTTTGTCAATAGGACATAGTTATATAAGAAGATAGATATGAAAAGAAGCTTTTGAAAGGAGTCTTCAGATATATGTAGAAATAGGACTATAATACCAAAAAGGAGAAAAGTTCATATCCAGTTGAATGTGATTCTGAAATAAATTCACAGATACGGTATACTTAGTCTTAAAGATGAATGGAAATTTAGTTAGCGACTACAGAAATAGCAGATTCTTTCATAATTGGGGTGCCTGAAATCAACAAACAAACTGTATCCATTAAGTGATATGGTTCCTTTAGATATATTTGAACTGAGGAGTGATGGACTTTACGGATTCCCCAGACTACATCTCATCTCAATAGGTGTTAAGAAAAAAAGGATGATTAGGGATCAACTAGAATATAATGAGAGGATTTTGAATTCCTACAGCTCTGTGTTATATGCAAACTTAGACACTCAGAAGATATGCAGTCTGATTTAGTAAGCTCCCATATCCTTGTTTGTCCGGGGGAAAGTTACCTATTAAAGAACAAGTGGGCTGTTACCCACATGTTATTGCCTTCTCATGATGGGACTTAGGCTACATCCTATGTTTAAGATACCTAAAACACAAGACAAAATTACTGTATGAAGATTTGCTATTGGAGAGGTAGTGGTTGCAGGGATTTTAATTCATGTTATCATCAGCTCATTGGTCAGAATACACTTTGAGATGTAGGATTCAGTAATGATAAACATCATTCCTTTGAAAAAATAGAATGTCCAACTAAAGAAAACTCCATCCATTCTCTAAATAAGTATAAAATGATTCTCCTTCTAGACAAAAATCGTCATCTGATATTGTGACTCCTGTTTCTGTGAAACACCTGCACTGTCTGGAGCCCGACTTTCAAAATCAAGTTCAAAGTACATTTTCATTAAGGCATCACTTCCAAAGTACTCAGAATCTGAACTGGGGATGGAACCTAGAGTATTATAACAATACTCTTTGACTTCTTTTCCAGGTATGTGGTGAGCTCATAAAACCAAACACATAAGATCTTAGATAGCACCATATGTCAAACATCAAAGACTGTCTATCTTGCTCAGAGGGTTTAGTAAGTTAAGACTTATCAAGCATGCACTAATAAAGAAGATATGGTGCAGTAGAAATTTATAAATGATATTCTATTTCTTAAAAATCCATTATATCTGAAGGTAGGAATAGTATATCATAGCTTTAATTGGGAAATTCTTTCAGAAGTATGTAGATGACAGTGAAAGCCCAAAATACATTCACAGGATCAACACATGGATTAAGCCCCCCATTGATGACCATAATTGAGGGATGGGAATAACCTGGCCATCTCTGTTGTATGTTGTTATTGTTGGTAGTGTTCTTGATTTTCTGTTCTCTGTCTTTCTATGTTTTTCATTTATGAAATTCAGATTCATTGAACCTATAGAGAAACTAACTTGAATAAAGGCTCTTGGTACAGCAAGGGAGTGGGATGAGGGGGAGCTGATGTCAAGGAGTTCAAGAAGAAATAAAGTATTTTGAGCATGATTATGGTAGCGATTTTGTGTCAGGGCTTGTTTTGATGGAACTATTGAACCGCATGATGTCTGGATTATGTCCTGTGCACTAGTTAGGAGATGAAGTCAATTTTAAGCTCTGCTTCACGAGGCCTTCATGAGGAAGACTTCTACAGACTTTAGCCTAAGAGCAGAGGAGAACTGAGTGCAGTAGAATAGAATATTCCAACAAGATTTTATCTTGGGAGCAAGAAGAAGGCAAAGAATTCCAGATTAACTGTTAGAATCTGCGAAGAATATGAGATGCTATCCTACTTGTAAGCTAAAAAGTTAACTTGCCATAGCTTCATGGATGTTTTACTGGGTTAGAAACAATTCATTGTTTACTCATCACAAAAGGAGCAACCAGAATGTCACTCATGTCAGTTTCCCGAACCCCAAATCCCTTCAGCGCCGTATCTAGATGCACAGGAATTTTATACCCAGGGAACTCATCACTGTAGGTAGAAAGCTGCCTCTCTATCTTGGAGAAGACATTACTTCATCCCTCAAGGCTGCTTGCTACAAACAACTTTGAGAAAGGGCCCAGAGAAAGAGTAGCCAGGGTTTTGCGTTCTCCACATATCTGGAAAGATATATTACAGCTCAAGAGACTGCAGGAAGGAATGTCTCCCAACATGAAGTCCCAGCCCAGTTGTGCTGGCCTCTAGCTGTATAAATCAGCATCCCAACCCATGCCCTCTCCTTTGGAAAAAGTCTCCTGTTCTGAAGATTAAGGGGAACGCTTAAGGCTTAGTAGTATGATGCAGTTCTGAAAGTTGTTTAATTAATCTTCTTAATGACTCAATAGTAGCTCTCTCTATTCTCTCCCTCACTCCACCTCTAAATCTACAGACAGACAGATAGACAGAGAGGGATGATTTAGTTCTTTTTTCAAAGCTGTACCTGGTTTTATCATGCTGACATCAGAATAGTCTAGCCCTGGAAAGAAGCTTCGGTTAATTCTCAAGTACACCATCTTCCACATAAATCAGAATAATACCAGTAAGCCGTGATAAGCCCAGCGACGCATGTGGAGCTCGATTAAGTCTTTTGTTCTCCCTGGGGAAAGAAAGAAAGGCTTCTTTACATGATATAGCGATATCAAATTATCTGCTATTTTTTAATATTGAACATCTTAAAGTCATATCTGGGGTTGTTTTGTGAAAGGTGAACTGATGAATAATTTAGAATGATATCTTAACACTTCTCCCTGCATATAAAAAAATATAATCTGACTTAATTGTATGTTTCCATGATAACATTAAGTATGTCCCCAAGGGATAACTGGGACATGCCCAGCGTAATGAAAAGTCAAAGGACATTACTTGAATTTATATGAACTCCCTTTTCCTGCTCGCTCGGCATGTTTTGCAGAATGTGGTATTGCCCTCCTTCACCAGAGGGTGTGTTGTACACAGCAGTGTTTTTGGTGCCTTGCTTTCACTTAAAGAGATAATTACCTGCTTATCATGACTTTAAAATTTGGAAATCAAGAAGTTTATGGAAATCCTTGGATGCCATGAATTAGGATTCACACAACTTCATCATTCATTGAAGCGAGAACTCTTTTGATTGTGACAGGTGTGTGTGTGTGTGTGTGTGTGTGTGTTCTTCCCAGTGTGTCCATGCACTGAAAGCCATCATCGGTACTGAAGCAGTGTGCCTACAGAACAACAGAGTCAATGCCTACTGGGAAAAGCCATTCAGAACAAGCAGAAATTACCCAAGAAAATTATGTCTGCATTTATATGATGATAAGCTCCACTCAGGTTTGACAAGAGCACAGAAAGAATGAGTAATCACTTAGATGGCAGAGAGCTAGATGACATATAAGACAGAGTAAGAAAAATTTTTAAAAGTGAGAGTGTGATTGTGTGGCAATTACAAGTTGAGAAGGGGTGGAGGATAGCCTGTCAATTGGTTCTCAGCTTGATGACTTCTTTTGGAGATGCAACAGAGATAAACAGCTCACTGGAAGCCAGACATATTCTCTCCCAGTAAGACATGCCTGTTGACAAGACACTGGGAGCTACTCTAGAGCCCTGGAGCTGGAGGAGGCACATGGAGACCCACACCAGCAGTGAGATGCTTCCACTGCCACTGGATTCACAAGTTTTCCACTCACTGGCCTGTGATCTTCCTGCTTTCCACATCATTACATGGCTACATGAGTCTGAGGAAGAATTTATGGATAAGGAATGACATAGGGAGAAATATCAGACTTACAGACTTGATCTGCAGTGGGATGGGTGGTTTTCTTAATATACAATTACTCTTTTATATGAAGCTCTCTCTTATACACATACGGGTCTCTCTGGATTTCTTTCCCTAGTCAACTCAGACTAACAAAGAGAAAGATAACAATTAGGAGCAACTGTGAATGGTCAGATGGCTCAGGTTCTTGAGATTCAACAAATGAAGAGAAGATTATAGATAAGCATGCAGAATGCCCAGAGAAAGTGAGCCGATCAGCAATGGAAGACCAAGGCCATGGACAACTCTAGGTCTACTGATAAAAAACAAACAAACTGAGTTTCTGTGGCTTTATGCCCTCATCACACAGAGATACACTTTGATCCTTCCCTCTGTTCTCATACACAATTTTGTACAATTGTCGACATTTATTGGATGAATTATATCATGAAAATATTTGATTTACTTTTGATTCCTCAATCCAGTGACCCCAGGCATGCACAGTCCAGGAATTCTCCATCACTCAATGTTGCTACATTGTCCCCACCCCCCATGGCTTTGTTCTCACTCTGTTCCCTTCTCCTCTCTTTCTCTCCATTTTTGGCTCTCTCCTCATCTCTACCCATATAAGTACATCTGTTCTTAGATCCCAGTGCCTCCATGAGCCCTCAACCTCTAGATACCTATTCCATCATCAGACTCCTTTATTCCTTCACTTGCATTCTCATGTCTACTTGTTATTGTTTGTATTACAAAACTTCATGACACTTTTCACCATGTTCTAAATGTACATGTACATATCTCTCTAGCTCACTAGGTCAAATTGTTCCTCGAGGACAGGATTTATGTCTATATCTGCATATGCATGACTTTCTGTATATGCATGACTTTTTTATATGCACATGACTAAGCAGATTGCTTTAAACCTAGCATATTCTTTGAAACTTTGTACAGGCTCTCATTACTGGTCATAAATAGAAGGGGAAGGCACGCCAAACATGAGAGAATCCTGTGGTCTTAGACTCTACCTGGAGAATGGTGTTCTACAGCCTGAGAGCTCACTTGAGTTCCCACATGAAAGGCAGATACCTCATCAGCAGATTCTATTTAACTGACTACACTATGTGGCTATGGTGTGATAGCAATAAAGGAGAAAGCAATCTCATGTAAAGTGTGAGAAACTGAGGTCCAAATTTCTATAGGAACAGGCCTGAAAACACAAGGCCAGCTCTCCACTGGCTGTATCTCATCATCAGAGACTTAGCAGTGGCCATGGAGAAGTCCATTATAGTGATATGTAGTGACATATCTGGCTCAAAATAAATGTTCCTTTTTTGCTTCATAAATGTCACAATGTTTATTTTCACTTGAACTACATTTTTGTGAGTTAGGCATTCAGAATTATTCAACCTCTCTTGGTGGCAATCACTATAAGTCAGCCCTTTCTTGGTATTTCCAGAAATGCAAGGTAGATTACAGTAGCCAGTTACTTAAGAGACTCAAAACTCCTCCAAACAGAGGTTTCCCTTGAGATATGATTCTGCTTGATTCATTCTTCTTCTTCTTTTCTTGACTCCTTATGAGAAGAGAACCTGAGCAAACACAGACCCCATGGAGGTGTTGACTATTGAATTGCTCCTCTCTGACATGAAGGGCAATCACAACCAGGCTAGGCAATGAGTCTGATGAATTGAAAATTGATTTAATTTGATTTCAAAATTAAAAGTATTGATAAACCCAAGAAATATGGAAAGAAATTTGGTTGAGTGTAAAGGGGAGGATGAAGGGGGAAATAATAGAAAATACATTTGGAAAATCTTCGCTTAGATGTTATAGTCATATCTAGTGAGAGCAAAAATCTGGATACAGTGGCACATCTGGGTATACTTTAGAGAATGAGGGGCAAAGGAACAATTTATAATACTGGAGTGTCTGATGGTTGTTGAAACCAAAGAGACGGTATAAGCAAGAAGAAAATACCATGATGGTCCTGAATTGAAGAAAGTGAGTGCCGGTTTTGGAAGCAGTTGAGGATATGGCAACTTTGCAGATATAAAATTGCAAACAGAAAGTAACATGTACACAGAATGTATAGAATTAGGAAGTCAAGAATCAGAGTGAAGACATATTGGGTTTTTAGGAACACTTTCACCCTGTGCTTCTTACTGCAAATGCCCTTGAAAAGCCATCAGGCTTTCAAGACATCTGTCATTTATCTTTGGCAGAAAGACTTTTATAATGACTTTTGAGAGATTAGAAAGAGAACTGAGACATGAGGACTGGGAGTAGACATTGTGTGAGGTCTCAGGTAGGAAGGGAAATCTGGAGTTCAGTTCTTTCTCTAGGAGAGACTAAGGAAGGAGACATGAAGAAGCAGACAGAATACATTTGAATGATGGATAGAAGAGCTAGGCATCCTTGTAGAGTTTCCACGTATCTGCAATATGTGCAGATGAATAGGTCACTGGATTTCTGAGCCTAATCTGTCACTCTAGGAGGCAACTTTTGCTCAAAGGTGCCTAAGGAATGACCTTCAACTAAAACATACTTCATAGAACTAAAAGTTGGCTGTTGTCTTTTCACCAGAGCTAGAACATAGACAGGAGTCAGTGACCCTACGGTGTCGTGGCCAGTGATAGGGCTTTTCTTCACTGGCATCTAAGAGAGATCCCAAATGGCAATACAGCTTATTTTATTTTATCGTATAAAAATATCATTATATTAAGATTCTCACAGCTCCGATGATAACCCATATATCAATTGCATCCAGTAAATTTGAATGCAGGCTGCCATCTTTGTTTTCTAGACAGTTGCTTTCCATTGAGCGCTTGATATCAGCGCCTCTTCCCTTCCTCCCTCCTATCCTCTTGACCCCTTGATAAATTGTAAATTATTTTTATATCTTACATCAATTGCTGTCTCCCTTCACTAATGATTTCTGTTGTTTGTCCCCCTGGAGGGGGAAATGGTGTGATTGTGTTGATCATTGTGATTGGTTCTCCCTTCCTCCCCTCCTCTCCCAACTTCCATCTACTCTTCTGGTATTGATAATCCCATTCCAGGTCCTAGATTCCATGTGCCATGAGCTCTCATCTCCTATCTGTACCTGTGCAATGCTCTGATGTAGCGCACAGTGGAAGGCAATACTGGGTTCATGATATTGGGGGATGAGAAAGCCTCAAGGAATCAGAAAAATAATGTGTTTTATTGGTCCTTTACTGTGCCCTTCCTTTTGACCCTTCTGTGAGAGGATGTCCCATTGTCTACAAATGGATTTTGGGTCTCTGCTCTGACACCCCACAGTCTCAACAATATGGTTTTTGCTTGTTTGTGGTCTTCTGATGCCGGTTAGCTGGTTCTAGCAACACCCCATGGTTGTGATTCACTTTTGAGAGTCATCGGATCGCTCCCATGGACCATGACAAGAATTCTGTTGGGAGAGTCATCTCTCTCAGAGCATTTCAGTAAATACCTTCATAACTCACTGTCCACTATGGCCACCCCACATCAGGCTGTGTTCCATGCTGTGGAGGGACAGACAAAGGATCAGCTGTGGGTTAGAGAGAGACTGTTCAGTTGTCAAGAGGGACATCCAGGCTTGATCCCCATCCCGTGCACAGGATGCATAGCCATTCCCTGCCTACCCATGCTGGCTTGCATGTTGTTTTCATGTTGCGCAGGTTTCAGTGGAGCTTCCAGACTGAGACAAATTAAGAAGGAAGGCATTATGATCAATGTCTGAAAAATCAGCCAATGAAACCTTGTCGATTAAATGACCCCATGGTATAGGTCCACCATGACTTAGGGATTGACACAATGACTGCTAACAAAACCATCAGCAAGGCCCAGCTAATGGTAGACACTAATCTGCATTTTCCTTTTGATTTATGATCACCGGACCTGTTGTGAGTTCCCATCTCAGAAACTCCCAGGGGCAGTTCTACTCCACCCTACAGGGTCGCTGCCATGGATGGACTCAGTGGCAGTGAGTTTGGTCTTAGCTCTGGGTCTCATTGCCAGCTAACCCTTCTATGCAGGTCCTCGGCTACCAACCCCACTTTTTTGACTTGATGTTATCAAATATAAGGCAGAGTCTCTCAAGCTCAACCTTCTTGCCCAAGTGACTGGGTCAATACTACAGAATTTTTCAGCTAACAGCCCAGGTTGCATTTGTGGAAGCAGCAATAAAAGTGTTTTCCTTAATAGATGGGGAAAGACAAGTCCTACAGTACTCTCGATTAAGGATCTAGGTTTATCTTTTGCTTCACTGCTTAGTAAAAGCTTTTTGTTCCTTCTCCAATTTGTTTCTATTCAAGTGTGGTTAATTTCACCACAGGACTTCTCTGAGGCATTATAAAGCAAAATTCCCCTCAATCCCTAAATGTTGGGAAGTATTTTCAAAGGTATCTTTATCAACTCACACACATCAAACAGAATATTTTAAATAAATAAACAAACAAATAAATAAAATCATTTACACTTTTTTTATAACCATTATAACAAAGTCCTCTTCCTGCTTTGGAATTTTCTTTTCTATAAACACAGGTCCTTTTATTGAGTCAAAATCCACAATGTGTCTCCTCTAGATAAGAGGGGCAAATATGAGAGTGGGACCATTATCAACACTAGCAAATTGAAATTTCTAAAGGATTTGAGTTCAGGGCAGGAACTAATTTCTCCTCAAGGCCTCTGTGTTTTAGTAATATAAAACACTGAGGAATCAGAGACCTTTGGATTGGCAAAATGGTGATCTTTCAAGATCCTGGCAGGAAATGATAAAACATAAATAAACAGTCTCCGTCGACAGATATAAATGCTTCACTTCTACCCAAGTACCTGAATGGGGCATGCCTGTGTGCCAGAAAGCTGCCTGTCTTGAATGAAGAACAATAAGAAGCAGGGAGATTATCATTATCTAACAGTACTGTTATGTGCATGACTGACTGACAAAACCCTCATATAACAAATCTGTAAAGTAGATGTCATAATTTGCTTCATTTTTCAAAAGAAAAAGCAAGTTTATTTTATAGATTTAGATGGCTGCGTAGTGGTGCCTCTTGCCACGCAGCCCACAGCTGTGGCCTCCACAGCTTGTCCTAACCTATAGGAAGCCATCCTCTTGCTGTGTGTTCCTCAGCCAACAATCAATTCCTCTAGCCAAAAATGCCTCAGCCATAGATTGGGGTCCTGGCAAGACAGCGGTGGACTGTTCTTGGGAAGAACAGAATTCTTTTAGTCTCAAGTAGATGTGATCATTTATATGTTTTTGTGTGTGAAATATTGTTACAAAATCAACCATCTGTAAGTTCAACTTGTGTTCAAAGCAAGGGCTAGCATCAAGGTCTACTGCCAGGAAATATCTAACCATAAAGTCAAAAATGCCTTGCGTCTGTCACTTTCAGGAATGCTGTGAACCCAGGAGCAAACAAATGACCTCTGAGAGAAATGTCAGAAAATGTTGACACTCTGAGATTGTCCGTGTAATGAAGTGGGAGCTCAAGTTTGAAACTTATATGGCAGGCAGCAGAATATAGGCAAAAGGGCACCTGATTTATAGTGTAACAAATCCACATCAATCATAACTCCATCTCTGACAAATTATATGGAACTAGGTATATTACTTAAACTTTTCTGTCCCTTAGCTTCCTTATCTGTAAAATTATGGTAGTAATGCTTTCTTTTCAGGGATTCAATAAGATAATTTAAGTAATGTACTTGGCACATATCAAGTTTCAACAAATGTTAATATTCTTTATTTCCATTCCCCTTCTAAAGTAAATGTCTAAAAAATGGATTTTTATTAAATTATTTTACCTATTAAGAAAATGAACATTCACTACAAACATCCCCTCATAGATTAAAAATGATGACCAAATGGAGTTGAAGTGTAATGAAATTTTCCCAGAATTTCTTTTAAATCCCCCAACTCCTTATATATTTTTGAAGCAAAATTCTGATACATTTCAAATGGATTTTTTAGAAAGAATACTTTCAGATTTTATTCCAATGTGGTCAGGGTCTGCTAATCTTAAAGATATTGTTCACAGGAGCCCGTTATCTACAGCACATCCAAGTTTAGATCACAGTGAGAGTGGTAAAACTCATTTGTAAGGTCATAAAAATTATACTTTAGTGGACTAAAGAGAATAGTGTAAAGTTACAAATTATTGAATGTGTCTCACATGGGGAGTAGTGAAATGCAATTTTCATGTTTCTATGTATGCGCATAAGGATAAGAAAAACTTTTGCTACATAAATCATACCCACTGTCACTGCAGAGTTGATTCCAACTCATAGTGCCCCAATATAGGTCTCTAAGGCTACTTCTCAGGAGTAGATGGTTTCATTTTTCTCTGGCAGAGAAACTGGTGGTTTTCAACCTCCTTATTGGCCATCCAATGCTTACTCAACAGTGCCACCTTCTTTACATAAAACTATCAAGTTATAAAGCCATTGATTCTCAACATCTTCTCTATCTAGGTCTATTACACTTCTGAAATGGAGTTTCCATCTCTCCACTCATTCCCTAAGATATGTTGTGCTTTCAATTACATCACATCCAAATGGCAGTTTTGGCATTGCCAGGGACTTGGGTTGGTATCTTTCAAAGGTTCTTTGAGTTTGGGGAACAAATGCAAGCCTGGATGGGCAGGATTATGGATATCTCATAGATAAGATTACCCAATGAAATTCTTAGAGGCTTGTAACCCTCAAACAATGAGAATGTTGTGGAGAGCTGGGGGGCGTGGGGTGGGGAGAAGAGTGTTGGGGCGAACTCCTTCACGAAACTTTCCTGGCCTCTGTATCACCAACTCTGCTCACTGTTTTCAATTCTCTGAACACTTCTTGATAAGTTTAAATGTTCATCCTTCAGGACTATCAATGAATATTCCCCCTTTAGAGTTCTGAAAAAAAGAAGCAGTCACCAAAACCTTCTGAGTTAAACTCTCTACCTTGGATTTAACTAGCCCAGCGTTCTTCTTTCTTTTTTTTTTAATCATTTTACTGGGGGCTCATACAACTCTTATCACAATCAATGCATACATCTATTGTATGCAAACCACATTTGTACATTTGTTACCATCATTCTCAAAGCATTGTACTTCTACTTAAGCCCTTGGTATCAAACTTCTCATATTTTGCCTCCTTCCCCAACTCCCCTTCCATCATGAACCTTTGAGAATTTACATATTATCATTTTGTCATATCATACACTGTCCATGTGTCCCTTCACCCACTTCCCTGTTTTCTGTACCACAGGGAGGAGGTTATATGTAGATCACTAAAATGAGTTTCCCCTTTCTATTCCACCTTTCCTCCACCCTCCCGGTATCACCACTCTTACCACTGGTCCTAAAGGGATCATCTGTTCTGAGTTCCCCATGTTTCCCGCTCCAATCCATACCAGCACATATGCCCTGGTTTAGCCAGATTTGTAAGGTAGAATTGGGATACTGATAGGGGTTGAAGGAAGCATTTAAGAACTAGAGGAAAGTTGCTTGTTTTATTGTTGCCACACTGTACCTTGACTGGCTCATCTCTTTCCCATAACCCTTCTATAAGGGGATGTTGCTTCACCTACCAATGGGCTCTGGGTTCCCAACCTGTACTTCTTATTTATAAGGATATAATTTTTAGTTCTCTGATGTCTAATACCTGATCCCTTAGACACCTCCTGGTCAAACAGGCTGGTGTGCTTCTTCCACGTGGGCTTTGTTACTTCTGAGCTAGATGGGTGCTTGTTTACTTTTAAGCCTTTTAGAACCCAGAAACTATATCTTTTGAGAGCCAGGCACCATCAGCTTTCTTCATCACATTTGCTTATTCACACATTTGTCTTCAGTGATCATGTTGGGAAGGTGAGCGTCATAGAATGCCAAAATAATACAACAGAGTGTTCTTGCATTGGGGAAGTATTTGAGTAGAGGTCCAACGCCCATCTGGGCCCAGCAGTTTCATGGGACCTTACTCTCTGGATTGGAGGGCAAATCTGAGATCCACCCCTAGCTATGACTCTTTCCACAGAATTGCTTCCACATTGCATTAAAGAACGATGATGTATTTGAGCTAGCGAATGGCTATGAAATACTTCGTTTTAGCAACTTTTCTGAAGGCCTCAGGATGATATTCACTCCTGCCCTAGAGTCACTGCTGGCTCATAGTGATCCTCTCGGGATTTCCAAGAGGCTTCTTGTTCACGGGGATCAGAGAGCCCAGCCTTCCTCCCTTGCAGCTGCTAGTGATTTCTGCCAGCCATGCGAATCACAGCCCGAAACGTAACCACTACGCCAGTAGGATGACCTCGAGACAAATGCGTTACTGAGATAAAGTTCCTTCGATCATACACTAAGAACAAAGGCAGGTTCAAATATGTTGTTTAGAATCAGTCTATGCATATATGACTGGAACCCTAGTGACAATATTTTTTGACTTAGCCTTTAATGTCTATCCTATCTATCTATCTATCTATCTATCTATCTATCTATCTGTCCATCATTAACTAATGTGATCAGACTACTAGACATGGCGGAAATGACCCAGGAATGAGACTTTTCCTAAATCTAAAAGTTAATAGCGTGGAGTATGCAGTCATCAATGCCATCAGCTTCCTATTCTCCCCTACCCTCTCTTCCCATTCTTCCAGAGAATCATTGCTTCTGTTACTGTTTCTGAAGGGTTATCTATCTTGACTTTCATGTACCAAATCACCTGAAATAAACTAATGAACATATGCAAACCTAACATGATTAATGAAGTAAAACAAATAAAAACCATAATAATAAAGGGAAGAAATATTAAAGAACTAGAGGACAGTTGTGTAGTTCACTAGTACTATACCATTCCTTGGATTTCTCACCCCTTCTGTGAGGCCACTTTGAAAGGAACTTTCCAAATATCATATAGGTGTTCTTTGGGTCTCCACTACATCTATGCCACTTCACATCATTTGGTTGCTTGTTTTAGAACTTCTGCTAACTTTTCGTAGACAAAGGTTGGAATGCTTCTTCCATGGGGGCTTTGTTGCTTCCCTGCTGGATGGAGGCTTGTTTAACTACAAGCCTTTAGGATTCTCTTTCTTTTAATAACTAGGCACCATCAGCTTTATTCATCACATTTGCTTATGCACCTATTACATTTTCAGCAAATGTGTTGGGAAACTGCATAACATGCGATGTCACATTATTAGAACAAACCATTCTTATACTGAGGTAAGATTTAATTAGAAACCCAATGTCCATCTGTTTTCTTATTGTATTTGCATATCTATACATATATAAACAAATACACATATATTTTTCTTTCTTCCTACATCAATATTGTGTTACCCATTGTTCACTTCTTAGCAATTCCACTGAGATACAATTAGATTGCTTAAACTAGACCAGAAAAGCCAAACCTACTCCATCATCAATCTTAGCATATCTACTGTCCTTTGTACACATCATTGTACACTCAATAAAATAAAAAAAACAGAATTGTATGTGAATGGATGTATTTGATTGTGTAAGATATGGAAAAACTTTTATAGGGAAAATAATAATAATAATAATGAGGTTACTGGGGTCTAGGGTGCAGGAGGGAGAGGATAAAGGTGAGGTGAAATAAAAATTTCAAGAAGAAAGAAAATGTTTTTAAAATGATTTTCATAGCAATGGCACAATACTGCTTGATGTGATTGAATTAAAGGTTGTGATATCTGAAGATCTCCCAATAAAATAATTTTTAAATTTGTTTAAATTATCAGAGGGCAGTGGTAGTCCAGAGAGATTCTTTTCTTCCACAAGGATTGTCACAGATTTAATTCTGTCACTCTAAAACATGTGTCAACTTGATCACATCTTGATTTTTAGTACTATGTAATTTTCCTTTATTCAGTGTTGTTATGTAATTACCCTACATTTTGTGATGTGTGTACACTATAGACTCTATATGTTAATGAACTACAATATTTTCAGCACTGGGATAATATCCATTTACCAATCAATAGTGCCAAAGGGGAAAAAGTGAAGATTTTATCAAGTTCTACATTCTGAAATCAATTTTAGGTGTAATTAAGTTGCATTAATAATTACTGGTTATTAAAATGTGAAAATACGGTTGAAAATGGAAGACTTGGTAATAGGATACTATAACCTTACTGAGAGGAATGATGCTAGAGATCACATGATAGAATTTGTAAAACAAACCACGTTTTAATTGAAAACCCCTTGTTGCAGCAACATAAATGGATACATGGACTTTGCTGAATAAAACACACAGGAATCAAGCCTATTACCTCTCATCAAAGAGAAAACTGAGAAGCTCCATATTATCAGTGAGGACTCTGGCAGGCACCAACTGCTAAAAGACCATCAACTGCTCGAAGGCAAGTTCAAGCTGAGGAAGAAGAAAGTGCAAACAAGTAGTCAAGAGCCAACACATAAACAATTATACTTAACCTGAATTTAGAGATCATCTCAAAAAGGGACCTGACACACTGAACACTAATAAACACAGACCAGAATGGTTGTAAGATTATATCAAAAACTTCACATATATCAAAACCAAACATTCATTAAGAGACAAAAAAGAAAGAAAATGCAAACATCCATTAAGAGACAAAAAAGAAAGAAAATACAAACATAGATGTCAGGAGAGACTGGCACTCACTCTTGAAGAGAGAATATCTGAAGTGAAAGAAAAAATGATGAAGTGAAGGAGGTGAATGAAAATTTTCCAAGTCCAGCTCAAGAAGACGATAGGTGTCAACAACACTGGTATCAGGCATCAGAAGACCAAAACCAAACAATCATATTGATGCAAACAAGGGGAATTGGAATGGAGACAAAAGCCCATCTGTAGACAATAGGACAACCCCTTAAGAAGGATCACAAGGAACAGACAAGTGGGCCAGGGTGCAGTATAGCATCAATGAAACACACAACATTCTTCTGGTTATTTATGGCTTCCTCCTCGCCACTATTATGACCCCAGTTCTACCTTAAAATTTTGGCTAGACCAGGGCATGCACAGTGGCACAGATAACACCTCTTGATACGTGGAATTCAGGACAAAAAAAAAAAAACCTCAGGAACAGTAATGGGAATGGTGATACCATGAGGGTAGGGGAAAGTTGTAGGGAGAAAGGGAAACTGATCGCAATGACTGACTTATTCCCACCCCTCAACCCCCAGGGGGGCGCACAACAGAAATGTGGGTGAAGAGAGGCAGCATATGATGCAAGGTATTTATAATATGTAGTAAGATATTTATAAAATAATTTATCATTTATCAAAGGGTGACAAGGGTGACAGGTTGGAGGAGGGAGGGGGAAAAAGAGGAGCTGAAAACCACAGCTCAAATAGGAATAGAAAAAAGATATTTTGAAAATGATGGCAACATATGTACAAGTATTCTTGATACAATTGATTTATGGATTGTTATAAGAGCTGTAATAGTCCTCAATAAAGTGAATTATAAATAATAATAATAATAATAATAATAATAATAATAATAATAAAGAAATGTGGAAGGACTTGGAGTTATAGAAAACAACATGGAAGAACATAGCTAACATTTATCAAGCTGAGGAAACGAAGAAAAAATATTCAAGACACAACTTGCAATACTGAACTGTAGGCAAAATACTGAACAACACAGGTAGTATCGAAATAAGATGGATTAAAGTAGACAAAAAGAATTGGTGGATGTTCAAAACACAGTAGTAATTAAACATAAGAATGGATTTTGGATCACACAAAATTCTAACCTCAATCTGAGAGCAAATAGTTTTGCTTAATAATCTCTCCTATGAAGAAATCACTGAAGATATGGGTGCCAGAGTAAAGCCTAGTGAAGACACTAGATGATCCTAGGCTATCAAAAAGCACTCATCTGCCATCTTAAAGGATTGTCTTTAAAGAGGCAGCCATCTTCATGAGGCATAAACTAAATCCTAATGGAAGGACACCAGCCTTGAACACTTGCTGCTATCAGAATGATAAATAATAAAATCCAAATCCAAAGGAGAGAATGGCATTGGAGCCTTAATTGCAGACACCTGATTTGCAGATGGCTCTGTATGACAGTGGATGCTAAAAATGAATTTTGGGATTTTCTGAAGGCACTGGATGACAGTGGAAGTTTGAAATCCCTATATGGATTAAGCCTCTGTTAAATCCCCTCTGACTTTAGTCAAGGGATGTGAATAGCCTTGACATTCAGACACAGGATTGAAAACTCAATTTATGGCAGGAATAATTAGGTCAAAATGTAATACATGATCATCCGATCTCTTTTTAGACACATTTTGTATTTGGTCTAGTATTTAATATTTCCTGCTGTTTCTTGATTGATTTTCCCCCTAAGGTTTATTTTATTTTGACATTGATTTTTCAACGTTTTCCAGTATGTGAAATTCAAACCCAAAGTTGTTGCCATAGAGTCAATATTGGCTCATCTTAACCCCATGCGTGTTTCTGAGGTCTTATCTCTTTGCAGGAGTATGTTTCCAGGATGGAAAGCTCAGTCTTTCTCTCAAGGATCTTCTGGTGGCATCAAACTGCCAATTGTGTAGATAGCAGCCCAACATGTAACCACTACAAGGCTCCTTTATGAAATCCAGGGGAGAAGAATCTATAGAGACAGTAACAGGTTTAATGACTTCTTGGGGATATAAATGAAGGAATTTTGAAGGAAATATGGAGCAGCTAATAATGAGTACAAGAAAAAATGAAAATGTTTTCATCTTGATGGTAATTACACAATTCTTTTCAAAATGTCTGAACTATGAACTATTTAAGTGTGTGGTATGTGAACTGTGTGTCAATGAAACTACTTGAAAAAGGAAAAGAAACAATAATATTTAAAGAAGAAGTCAAAATTTCACTGAACTAAAAAAAATCACTGCCATGAAGCAGATTCTGAGTTATAGTGACTAAGTCGAACAAATGAGAACTGCCTTTGGGGGTTTCCAAGTTTATAAACCTTTATGGGAGGCTGAGCCCCGGTGGCATAGTGGTTGTGCGCGGGACTGCGGCCCACTGGGACGGAGGTTCAATTCCAGCAGTGGGGCTGGGCCTCCTACTTCCACCACCGAGAGCAGTGATGCCCCCCAAAAAACAAAAACAAAAAACAAAACAAAACAAAAAAAAACCTTTATGGGAGCAGAAAGCCTTCCTTCCAAGCCATGGGTAGTGAGTTGGAACTCTTTCCCATGTTTGACACCTAGCCTGTGGTCCATTCCCTCATTAAACATCCTTCAAACTATACTGAAAATACTGGGGGGGGGGAGATAAGGCTCTTAATACCAAATAAAATACCAAATAAAACATTTCAACAAATAAATGCCATACTGGAGGTGCTCACTTGTCTATATGAAGAAATTTGGAAATGAGCAATCGTACCTATTCCAAAGAAAGGGGATCCAATACAATGCAAAAATTATCAAACAATATCTCATGGAAGTAAAACTGTGCTAAAGATAATTTTTTTAATGTTGTAGTGGTCCACCAGCATGGATTTGCCATAAAACCAAGTTAAATTCAGAAGGTATGGAACAAGGGTTGCCCCCTCTGATGTCATATGGATCTTGACTGAAAGCAGAGGATATCAGAAAGATGTTTGCTCATGTTTCATTGATTGTGAACAGGCATTATACATTGGAGATCATAATGAATTGTGGATAACACTGTAAAAGTTTGGAATTCCAGATCCAGAACATTCAACTGTTTCTCATGAGGAACAAGCAAATAGACCAAGAGGTATGAGAATGAGGGGCAAGTTCATGGGTTAAAGGCAGAGATCATGTGCATCAAGGTTGTATTTTTATACCATTCTTCTTCAAATTTATGCAAAGTAAATACTTCAAGAACTCAATTACATGAATAGAAGTGTGGCATTGCTAACGTCGACTTGTGATATACAGATAACACAATCTTGCTTGCTGGAAGCAAGGAATACTTGAAGCACTTCTGATGAAGATCAAAGATGACACCCTTTGAAAACACTTCAATATAAAGAAAACAAAAAGTTTCACAATTGGGCAAATCAGCACCGTGATGTGGAGTAACAGCTGAAAGATGAAGGATTTGATTCTACTAGTTTCCACAATCAAGTCGCACGGAAGCAGCAGTCAGGAAGCCCCACTGTGTTACCTCGGGAAGTCTACTGTAAAAGATCTCGCTTGACTGTAAGAAAGCAAAGATGTCACTTTGAAGACTGAGATGTGTTTGACCCCACCCACAGTATTTTCAAACACCACGTGTGCATGCATAAACTGGCCAATGAATAAGGAAAATCGGGGAAAACTATATTTATTCAAAGGATGGTGGTGAGGAGTAATATTAAATACATCATCCACAGGTCAAAGCCAGTATTGGGGTAAAAATAGCCACATCACTCCTGAGAATTGGGATGTGGCCCCAGATGCTTTGACTAGAAGGAACCAGTCCCTGGAAAAAAAGATAATATCCGTGGTGAAGTAAATCGTCAGTGATAAGGATGAAGACTTTCAGTGTGATGGATTCACCCTCTGGCTTCAATGATGGGGCGATGGGCTCAAACAGATGAACAATTGTGAAGGTAACAGGCAGGGCCTGAAAGGAATGCTTCCTTCATTTACCTGGGGTTTCTATGATTGGTAATTAACTTGAAAGAACCCAGGAGCATCAGTGACAATACTCTGGTAAAGAGACGGGATTGCTGTGGTGTGTTGGGACTTGTCACACGCTTACTCAAGCGCTACCCTTCCTCTTGCTTGAGTCAGACCTTTTATCTTATAAGAAATCAAAGTGAACAGAAGAGAGGGCAAAGAGCAGAAGGCTCTCACTACTATCGAGAAAGAAGAGCAGAGAGAAGACTATTTCCTTTGGAGCCAAACTCCTGGTATGGTGAAACTTTGAAAGTAAAAGGTTAACGGAGGGAGCAGGGCACTAACTCACCCAGGGGGAGAGCATGGGTCTTGTCTCCACCGAAGCCGAAGCGGGTGTGCAGATCCCACCACGCAACACCCAACCATGAGGACAACGGGGGAAGGAGATATGAAAAGAAAGAGCTACAGGGCGGGCCATAACCAGAGCCAGACTGACTCCCTCAATGGAAGCGGGTGTGGCAGGAAAAAGGTGGTGGGAAGTGACCAGCTTGCCACGCCCACATGGAGACAGGAGGAAATGGAGGAAGAGAAGGAGAGGCCGTCCGGTTCCCATGCTGCCCCGATTCTTTCCCAGGATGCTCAGAGGACTATGCTCCTGCGGGTACCTAAGCCACAGGGGGTACTGCGCAAACAGCAACAGGGCCTGTCACACTGTCTTCCTACAGACAGCGACAAAGGACATCTCGGGAGACACACAGCAGGGAAACAAGGCGGTCTGAGTCCTTAAAACGGACCAAGTCAATAGTGAGCACTCCTGGCTGTACAGTCCGGAGGAGAGAACAACTGGACCGAGGGTTCCTAACAGCTGTGGGGAGAGGGGGGCATGGACAGCCTCGGGGATGGGGGGAACAACCAGTGGTCTGCAATTGGTGGGGAGGAGGGGGGGTGGCCTAATAGGGCCAAAGTAAGTGTAATGTAACAGAAAGGAAGCTAAGAAACTCAAATGAAGACTGACCACAAGAGAAGGACAGGAGGAAGGCAGGAGGAAATAGAGGAAGGAACAAGAAGGCAAAGAGCACTTGAAGAGGTCTGAACACAGGCATCTATGTATGTAAAATAATTATCTATGAAAAGGTGGGAATAAATTCAAGAACATATAGTTATAGGCTGAGTACTAAGGCAGCAGCTGGTCCTTGGGCCCTCACCCAGTCACTCCCTCAGTGCAAGAACTTTGTTTTATTAATCTGGTCTCGATGCTCCCCAGCCCAATATGATCACTGAAGTAAGCAAATGTTGTGAACAAAATGGATGGCACCCAGATATCAAAAGATATATAGTCTGAGCTTTCAAAACCTGAAGATAAACAGCCAACTAATCAAAAAGTATCCAAGTCCACATGGAAGAAGCACACCAGTCAGTGTGGCCGAGAGGAGTCAAAGGGATCAGGTCTCAGGCATCAAACAGGAAAAAACCAATATTACTGTGTCTTCACTCTCCTGAGATGATCACTGAGGACAAGTGGGCACAGGAGAAAGAGTGGTGAGGATGGCTAATGGCACCCGGCTATCAAGGCATAATGCTTGAGACCTCAAAGGCTTAAGAATGAGGGAACAGTGCAACAAGACCCACCACAGAGAAGAAGCACACCAGCCTGTGTGACCATGAGGAGTGGAAAGAACAAGGCTATCAGGCATCAAAGAACAAAAAACATATAATTAAGTACCCACCCTCCTGTCATGATCACTGAGGACAAAAGGGTGCAGAGACAGACAGAGCCAAGGAAACTGATGGCGCCCAGCCACCAAACAATAAAGTATCTGGGATCTTAAAGGCTAGAAGGTGAACAAGTGGCCATCCAGTGCAGAAACAGCAAAGCCCACATAGAAGAAGTGCACCAACCTGTGTGATCATGAGGGGTCGAAGGGAGCAGATATCAAACATCAAAGAACAAGAATTAAATCAGTAAGACTGAGGAGGAGAGCAGGGTGGGGACCCAAAGCCCACTTGTGGGCAATTGGACACCCTCTGACAGGGGAGTCATGGGGAGAAGATGGGTCAGTCAAGGGGCAGTGAGGTAGCAATGAAGCAAAAACTTTCCTCTATTTCCTGAAGGTTTCCTCCCCAACCAACACAGTCCCAAGTCTGCCCTGCAGTTCTAGTTGGACTGGAGGAGGTGCACTGGTGTAGATGGGAGCTGGAAGCGCAGGGAACTCAAGGTGGATGAATCCTTCAGGGTCATTGGTAGGAGTGGAGTTGCTGGATGGATTTAGGGAGGGTGGGGTGGAGAGAGGAAGCCAGCTATGGCTGTCTCCTATCTGGAAAATGGATGTAGGGAGCAGTGGGCAGGGAGAGGTGTCGGGCAGTATAAGATATGACAAAACAATAATGACTGCAGAGTAATGAGGACTGAGGGGAAGGGGTAAAGGTTGGAGAGAGAAGGAAGGGGGGCTCATATCAAGGGTCCAAGAGGAAAGGCAGATGTTGAAAGAATGTTGATAAGGGCAGCAAGTGGGGGTGCTTGGCACAGTATATGTAACTATGTATTGAACTATGTATGATGAAAAGTGATGTACAAACCCCCAATAAAATGATTAAATTTTTAAAAAGCAGATGATTGACATTAAAATGAATTTTTTTTAACCTATAGGGTTTTCAAAGAAATTTCCAGCTCATAGATGGTAAAGTAGATAGGGATTTTCCCATAGAACTGGTTTCCTGAATTCAGACATATGACCTCCTGTTCTCTCCTGTGAGAAAATGAATTTGTTCTTTTAAAGCCACTCACTATGGTATTTTGTTGTTGCTGTTGTTGCTGTTGTTGTTGTTGTAGCTAAGACAGGGAAACCAGCATTTCATTCCTAGACATTACACCTCGAGTGCCATCGTGACCTGTCTGTCAGTGGAGGTTTGCATGTTGCTGTGTGCTGAGAAGGTTTCTGTGGGGCTTCTAGACCAGTGGTTCTCAACCTGTGGGTCACAAAACCTTTGGGGCTCCAACGACCTTTTCACCAGGGTCGTCTAAGACCATCAGAAAGCACAAATTTCTGATGGTGTTAGGAACTAATACACTGCTCCTCTCTCTGTCTCCAGGTGGGTCCACCCTCATGCAGATATGCTTACATGCAACTACCCAGTATGAAGACTGTTACTCATCCTACCACCATGCTTCAAGACAAAATTTCATTTATTTTTAATTAGAAATAAGTATTTCACAATATATAATTGTACATTGTTTCATGTTTAATCAATATGCTTTACTTATGTTCAATTTGTAACAATGAAAATACATCCTGCATACCAGATATCTTTATGATTAGTCATAGTAATAGAAAAATTACAGCTATAAAGTAGCAACAAAAATAATTTACAGTGCGGTCACCACAACGTGAGGAACTATATTAAAGTGTCACTACATTAGGAAGGGTGAGAACCATTATTGTAGACCAAGACTGAATGGGAAAAAAGGCCAGGAGATTGACTTGCAAAAATTAGGCAATGGTCACAGAGTGATTCACAATGGTCCAGTCCCAATATTCCAAGGGTTTACCATGAGTTGAGGGTCAAATTCATGATAACGCACATAGCGTGAGTAGAGTTTACTGGGAGCAATGTATGCATCTTTGCTTTGGTTATGCAGAATGAACTGTTTGTCACCCATGATGCCCTGCTTTCTCCTTTTTAACTCTGTTGACATAACTGGCCCATCTAGAGACACAATTCCAAAAGTAGACAAATGGACTTGTCAAAGGATGTATGGTTTAATTCTGTCTAAAAAACAGCTTCAGTGCAGACACAGTGTTTGTCTTCTGTTCAAGTTCTGTGCTCATTTTACATCAAGGGCTCTGTCACGACCACTGCCAGTCACATTTCCCTCCCTGGGTCTCCAGCCAAGATCCAGGTACAGCAAGGAAGAGAGAAGGAGACTTGGAATAAGTACAGCCTCAGTCAGTCTTCCAGGATGATTTGTTTTCCTTAATTAATGATCTCTTATTACCTTTTTCTTTCAACTTTATTCATATCCTGCTTTGTACCATAAAGAAGATCACTTGAATTGTGCATTTGCTATCAGAGACTTGTTTATACTACATTGTCTTAAAACAATTCTTGATTCATTGTTTCCTGTCTGTCATTTCCTACCACTCTCACTTCAGAAATCTAGGACTAACCCATGATACATGTGACTTACATTTCATTTCTGTACCAGAAGCAATATATATGCATGCATGCATTTTTCCCCTAAAGGGTGTATTCCTTTCCTAGTTTCAATATAATTTGATTGGCTTTCCTTACAGTTGTAAAAAGAAATTTTCTAAGAGAGACAATCAGATTAGATAGAAAATGTGTTAATACAATCAGGACTTCTAAGAAAAAGCAATTTTGACAGATTAGAAAGTCTATCTCTGCGTGGATACTGCCCAACTTGTCAAGCTCTCTTCCCACAGTGACAGCAGGCTCCCTCAAGCTTAGGGATGCCCTGCCTTCTCATCTTATGATGGAAAACTAGCCTGAAACTATATTTGGATCTCTCTGTCAGAGGAGATCATGAAACAGGAGATAAATTTCCTAGTTGAAGTCCCCAGCAACTGTTCCTGTAGAGAATTAAAAAGAATGAATAATTTAACCTAATCTTTTAAGGAATGGCCCTATGCTTTCCTTCATACAAAATTCTGTGTACCAACATATTTGCGCCAATTTGGAAAATACATCAGCAATATATAGGGTATTGACGGTGGCCTCACAAACAGTTATGCACTTCGCTGGTCATCAAATGTCTAATAGTTCAAAAGCATGTAGGGGTGCCGTGGAAAAAAGGTTGGGCAATGGTTGTAGTCATTGAAATGTACAAGGAGCTGCCTATTATGAAACACATAGGGTTATACTGGGTCTGAATCAACTGCATGGGAATCAATGGTGGTGGAAAAAAAGTCATATTAACCTGCATTATAATTTACCATTGAGTAAAACCCATCAACAAGACAACTGGAAGCCCAACATCCTAGCTGTGGAAGTTGTGGAAAGACAGATGTATGTCTTCTTTATGTCTCTGTATGGCCACTAGGAACTCTCACAGCAAATGGGCCACCAATCAAAGGAGAAAGGGCAGTGTGGTGCTGAGTGAACAAAGATGCTATCTAGCGCATGCAGGCAATGTCCACCACAACACCAGCAAAGAGCTTGGCAGGGGAGGGCGTCTCCTAGGAAACCATCAGATAGTGTTGAGAGAGATAAACTTGAACACAAAAAGAGCTGCAGGGGAAACCATGAAGAGTCAGCTAGCTGTGTAGCAGGCATTTCTGGTGCAACACAGGGATGCAGTTGCCTGGAGGCACTAGGTGTCAGCATCTCTATAAATCAAGAGAAATAGGAGAAATGGCCCCTACCTGGCCAGATAGCTTACCAGTATCCCAAACAGCGCTGAGTATGGTGGAGGGGCTTGTGAGCTGTGTGTTTGTTTGGGGGCAGCACAGGGACTTATGGCAGTCATAACAAGTGACACTGAGGGTATCCAAGTTCTTCACCAGTGAGTTTTAAGGCCAAATGCAAAGTGACCTGCATGGCATATGACTGCTGATAGGGCCCAACAGATTTTACAATTTCCTCAATCTTGATTTCTTTGTAAGACTGCACCTTTATCCTGCCTTCCTTCCCTGATCCCACCCACACATTCTCTACCCACAAACACACACTCTCTCTCTTCTCTCTTTCAGGGACTTATTCCTTCTCCTTTGAGATAGCTGCCAAGATTCATTTGGAGACAAACTTTAAAAATTCAAACTTCATTGAGGTTGGCCTTCATTTATTCTTCCATCTATACAATCCACAAGGCCCATATGCAGGTGCCTAGTGCAAGTGTTAAAACCATTTCAGGGATCTAGCAGAGGCCAAAGCAGTCTCTCATGCCCAGCTCGAAGGCCACACCAGTGCCAGTTGAGTCAGGAAGACGACCTGGCCATATTAGTTCTGGCACTGAGACTGTTTAACCACTCGGTTGCCCAGCAATAGGTGGCAATGTGACAGTAACAAAATCATGCTTCAGAGAATCTTGTGAAACTTATCATTTTGCTCGTAAAATAATAACAATAATAGAAGAGAAAAACAGACCAACAATAATGCCTTTAGTGAATTTAGAGTGCATCTTATCTCCTTGTAGCAATTATTTCCTTACTGAAGAGGATGCTCCTGTCTGAGTGCAAACATGTTTCCATCCAAAGGTTTCTCTAGCCCAGAAGTTCCCCTTTGAGACTGCCAGTATACAAAGCAAGGTGACATCCTGTCGGAATGCACTGGAAACCAACCACATTTGGCTTTCAGAGCATTGACCAGACCCAGCAAGTCCTTCCCCCAGTCTCAATTCTGACTTGATGATGAAAACTTCTGTGCATGGTTCAATAAGTTAAACAATGATACAAACAGAATTGCCAAGAAATTAAAAGGACCAGCTATTTCCATGTCCTTACATTGAGATGTAAGAAATCTAACATTTTAGAGGCAAAACGACGAGTCTTAGCCTTTCATCCTTATGGATAAATTTCAAAGTCTTCATATTCACTTATTACAGCAGTGTAAAGAGTTTTTGATGAGACAGAGCTAGTGAAACACTACTCATACTCCCTTAAAGTCTACAAATTGATCCATAGTGTATTCCATAATTCCAGGAAGAAAATTATTCTGCAGACTATCACATCAAGTTTTGTGAGCACTAAATGAGGTCAGTCATAAAATACTAGGTGTTTCATAATCCCTTCCTCCACAACTTCCTGATGAACAGAAATGCCATTGGTCCCATTTGTGTCACAGTAGCTTTAACTGTGTGCACACATTGCTGCTATCGGGTTCTATCTAGTTCATTGTAACTCAGAGTAGCCCGACCTGACAGGGAAGAAAACTACATGGAGTTCTCTAGGTTGTACTCTTCACAGGTACAGACTGATAGGTCTTTCTCCCACTGAACAGCTACATGGGTTTGTCCAACTAACCTTGGCCTACCAACCAAGTATATAACCATTTTTCTATCAGGACTGCATTAAAAGAGAGCTATAATCCACCCTCTTAACAAACACAAGCAAAATATTGACATTAGATACTTCAGTAATGCTTTAGAACATTTAATAATGAAAGATTAACATCATATAAAGGTAAGTATATATATATATATATATATATATTGCTTGTAAGGTTTCCATCCAAACACGCACATGTCAATTTTAAACAAAGCATGTTTAAATATGACCCTACAGCCAGAGGAGAAGAGCAGACAAGTTCTCTCAGCAATATATTGGTCTTAGTCTTAGTAGGATGCCTGAAAAAACAACAACAACAAAAAGAATAATTTTGTGCTAATATCAGAATGTAGACACAACTCCATTGGATATCTTTACAAGGAATCAAAGGTTTATTAAAAATTCTACGCTGCCTCCCATTAAACATGTGTTTTCAGTTGGAGCAAGCATATGAAGGAAGACCTCAGAAGGGCTAAAAGAAGGAAAATGTCAACCTTGGCATTTATAGTTAAATCCAGAAACTGGTGGAAGAAAACCATAGAATTGTTATTTATTAGATGAGACTCTCACATAATTTTTCATTTTCAAGGTGAACAAATCTTACCTCCAGCAACCTTTGGACTCGAAAGGTACCAAAAGCACCACGTGAAAATCCGCTAGTTTGAAGAGCTGATTTTGCACCAGTCTTCTAGGAAGATAAGGGTCATGTAGTTGATGCTGTGGAACAAATCATAACTGAAGATGAGACTGAAATTTAGCAATCTTATCCAGAGAGCAAGATCAAGTCAAAACAGTGGTTTATGATGCAATCTGTTCCATTCATTCAGTTCAAAACAGACAAGTCAGTTCAGAAAATTACTGTCATAAAATTATTTGGGTTGGGATCAGTTGCTAAGAGTTCAACTTTTTATTAAACACCTTTATTGGGAGCTCGCACAGCTCTTAGCACTGTTCACACATGCATCAGTTGTGTAAAGCACATTTGTACTTGACACAAATGATGACTGTTGCCGTCATCATTTTCAAAGCATTTTCTTTTGACTTGAGTCTTTGATAACAGATCATTGCTTCTCCCTCCCATCTCAAACCTGTTTCCTCATGAACCCTTGAAAAATTACAAATTGCTATTTTCATATCATGCATCATCTACTATCTCCCTTCGCCTACTTTTCTGTTGTCTATCCCCCTGACAGTTGTTATAGATAGATTATTATGATCGCTTCCCCTTCAATCCCCCATCTTTCCCATCCCCTCCTGGTATCCCTACTTCTGTTATTGATCCTGAGGGGTTTATCTGTCCTGGATTCCCTGCACTGTGGGCTTTTATATAAAGCAGTGTACATATTGTGGTCTAGTCAGATTTGTAAGGTAGAATTGTGGTCATGATAGTGGGGTGTAGGGGAAGCATTAAAGCACTGGAGAACACTTTTGTGTTTCATCTGTACTTTACTGCACCCTAAATGGTGCATCTCATCCTTGTCCTTATATACGGAGATGCCCAGTTGTCTACAGATTAGCTTTGCATCTCCACTCTGAAACTCCCACCCTTATACCCTTAAACCCTTGGTATAAGCTTTCTTCTGGGTCTATGATATCTGATGCCTGATTCCTGTTCTCATCAACACTTTATGATAATATAGGCTGGTGTGCTTCTACCATATGAGCTTTGTTGCTTCTCAGCTAATAACTGCTTGTTTATGTTCAAGGTTATATCCTTTGATAGCCAGGCACCATCAGCTTTCTTAACCACATTTGCTTATGCACTCATTTATTCTTCAGTGATTGTGTTGGGAAGGACTGCATCACAGAATGCCAGGTTATTTGTGTTCTATTGTTGAGGGACTACTTGAGTTAAGGCCCAATATCCATCTACTACCTTAATACTTAACATATAAATATAATTACATAGATCTATTTCTCTAGTATTATATATACATATACTTACATATGCATATGCCTGTGTTTAGACCCCTATAAATGACCTTTCCTCTATTTCCTTTTACTCTCCTCTTGTCTCACTATCATGTTCAGCCTGCATCTGGGTTTCAGTAAGTCCTCATTGTTATATTTAAGCCACACTAGACATCCTACACCCTTCTCTCCATCAATTTTAGTTCACATGCTGTTCCCTTGTCCCTGAGTTGATTGACAACCCTCCACCACCACACCTTCCTTTCTTCTACTTCCCTTCTCCTGTGTACCCCCAGAACCATCGGTCCCATAATTTTCTTCTCCAAATTGTTTAACAACCCCCCATATCTTATCTAGATAGACATGCAGAGAAATTAATGAGTGTAAAAACAAGGAAAGTCACACAGAACAACAAAGGAAGAAAAACTCACCATTGCCAACAATAAAAATGACAAAATAACAACAAAAAGAAATCCATTGACAAAGAAGGAAAAGTCTATAAATATTTCCAGGTCTGTTTTTTGTTGTTGTTTATTTATTTTTTTGTTTTGTTAATCTTTAGGAGTGTCTTCCAGTAAAGTCTAATGGGGTGCCACACTCTGTCCCAAAAATCTATTTTTGGTATTTCCTGGGGATTTCATTGCTTTGCTTCCCTTACTGCTCTGTTGCACGCCCTTAGTGTTTTTCCCTAGTGTGATGGGATCAGATCAGGCACAATTCCTACACTGTGTCTCCAGTGTTGTCCCCTGTAGCACTGTTTCAGTGAGGGACATGGAGTCTCCTGGTGCAGTTGGCCCTATGGTCCTCTCTCTGCATTGTCTTCCCTGAGCAGGAACATTGTCCTTAGGGCTTGGTGTCCCAGAATATATTCCATTTATTCTCCTTTCCTTTTCCTTTGTTCCAGTGTACTCTGATGAGACACCCCTCTCCTCCAAACTGTAGCCTCAGTCCTGTCTTCTGAAGTGCATTCTTCTGGGGGGTGGGGATGTAGTTGGGATTGGTTCTGGCCCCAAAGATAATCTTTGGGGCAGGGGGGGGGCATCACTGCCTTCTGGTGGGAGTGAGAGGCCCAGCCTTGCTCCTAGAGAGCTGCTGCTGGATTTGAACTGCCAAGCCGGTGGGCCTTACTCCCACACTCAACCAATACGCCACCGGGGTTCAGCCCCCAAAGATAATCTTGATAAGTTTTCTTTTTGAGTGGGGGCAACATTGCCCTCTGGCGGTTGTGCGAGCTACCCAGCCTTGCTCCTGGAGAGCCGCCACTGGATTTGAACTGCCAAGACCGTGGGCCACAGCCCCGTACTCAAACACTACGCCACCGGGGCTCAGCCCTTTTGATAGGTTTTCTTGAAGGGTTCCCGGATGATCATGGGGTTTATTGTAAAGAATTTTTAAGAAAATGGAAAACTATACCAACGAGAAAATCTGCCAGGTGTTGTTTTGCAACACAATTCACCTGTTCATTACTCAGGAATTTCATTTCATGCAGCCCTGATGCTGTCCCTTCAAACTTTGTGTTCCTCAAACTCAAAGAACATTTAAAATGATCATGATCCACCTCCCTCAAAGATTCCAAAGCTATTGTTGCCATGTGATGTGAATCAAAGCACTCAGAGGTTTCTGGAGAAGGGTTAGCAGGAAGGAACCGCAGATTTCATAATGATACAGATTAAGATCAAGGAATCATTGGAAAATAATCACTTCACATTTGGATATTTTAAATAAAAGTTTCTGAGATTTTTTTGTAAAAATACCTCTTTGAACTTACCCTCACACTTTTGCAAACGAATTAAAAATGTCCCCCTTGCTCTGTAAGAGCTGTACTGACTGCAAATCTCTCCTTTCATTCATTCTTCTCTCCCACAATGTCCCCCACTGCCGCCCCAGGTCCACATTCCCTTTTATTCTGCTTCCACCTTTAGCCTTCATCCCAATACCCTGACAGCCACCCCCCTCCCCTCATTCTCCTTCTGCTAAATTTAGAGGCAGAACTGTCTCCCTGGTGTGAGAGGTTGGAGGGCGGTGGCAGCAGAGTACAGAGACGATCTTGAGTTGGCTGTTGGCAGCGAGGGAAGGACAAATGTCAGAGAGACCTGCTCCCTGGTCACCCTCCCAGCAGCCTCAACATTCACTGCTCAGCAGCCTCTCTTGACAGGCAGGGTAAAAGGAGGAGGGCAGGAGGAGGGCCTTTGAAGTCTGGCTGCCTGTCACCAGAGCTCAAAGAGTGCAAGGGCTTGTCAGAGCACAAGTCACTGGGGCTCTCTCTCTTTCCCAATTAATTCAGTTGGCTCTTCAAGGAAAGGGATTGCACCATGCCCAGGACTGAGCTGAAAGCACAGCTTACTGGTGCACTGTTACAACATCTTAAATCATTTCTAAGTCCCAGTCCAGGCTAGAAAACTTTCTACACCCCAAGGGAAGCAATCTCTAAAGAGCTGACCCAGAAAGGGGAAATCCATATGATGTTTACCCCTTTGTCCATGTTCTGTGCTGGCCAATGTCACCAGAGTTCCCTATCTTTATATAGACTTTATTGCTTTCCATACTGCCAGTCTACTTGGAAAAAAGTACTATTCATGGCAGAATTGGTGAATCTCAGTTTTCTTCGGAGAAAAAGTTTGGAAAAAGAAAAACACAAAGCCTCTTGAGGTAGCATAATAGGGAACCTTGTGGAAAGGTTACTAGAAGAGACAGCAAGTCACTGGGAAAAAGTACCCCTCACTTACCAGCTAGTCCATTCCTCACATTATTTTAATGAATGTTTATTAAGTCCCTACTGTCAGCTCAACCTTGTCTAAGAGTGTGTACTCATTTTATATCCTATGATCCAGTGTACAAAGAGAAGTTATATAGACCAACCCATTCTCACTCACCACCAGCACTGGATAAGTACAGGGTTCTCTTAAGAGAGAGGCGCAGAGATCAGAAGAGGAGACCATGCACAACCTCCTTCACTAGGTTGTACAGAATCCAGACAGCGCCCATATGAGTAGAAGGGGGCTAGCGAAGGACCTGCTAAGGAATGAAATCAGTGTCCTGAGATTTTGGAGATTAATACTGAGCCATTTTAGCAAAGAGAAGCATCAGTGAACAAAACTTGATGTTCCTTTTCTGAGGCTGTTCTTGAGTTAGAGTGGCAGTACGGTGTGGAGGGTGCTGGATGCAAACTTCTGAAGTCCTGAGTTCTGGTCTAAGTCCCACAACTAATCAGTTAGATGGCACTGAATATGCTGCTTGACTTAGTTCCTTAAGAAATGGAGCGTCATCCCCCTAGGGTGGAGTGAGAACCAAAGTCTTGGGGAAATAGGTCCATTTTCAGTAACCTGCTATATTGAATGGGGGTTTTACAATTGGTACTACTGTGCACAAAAGGAGGCCTGGAGGCATACAATAAAAGAAAACCAAGGTAACTGATCGTTACCCAGTGGATTCTGACTCACAGAGACCCTAGGTCAGTGGTTCTCAACCTTCCTAATGCCGCAACCCTTTCATACAGTTCCTCATGTGGTGATGACCCCCCCAAGCATAAAATTTTATTTTCATTTCTACTTCATCACTACAATTTTGCTACTGTTTGTGATCAGCGATCCCTGTGAAGCATTCAATCCCCAAAGGGGTCATGATCCACAGGTTGAGAACCACTGCCCTAAATGAACGAACAGACCTGCCCCATAGGGTTTTCTTTTTTGTTATTAATCATTCTAGTGGGGGCTCATGCATCGTTTGTCACAATACATACATGCATACACTGTGGCAAGCCACTTTGCATGCCTGCTGTTGTCATCATTCTCCAAAAATTTGCCTTTCCCCTTGAGCCCTTGATATCAGTTTTTCATCCTTCCCCTCCCTCCCTGCTCCCCCACCAACCCTCAACCTTTATAAATTATTATTGTGTCATATCTTACACTGCCCAATGTCTCACCTCACCTGCTCCTCCAATGTCTGTTCTCCAGATAGAAGATTATGTGCAGATCCTTGTAATTGGCTCCCCCTCTCTACCACACCTTCCCTCCACTCATCCAGTAACTCCACTTTCACTACTTGTCCTGAGGGGTTCATCCATCCTAGATTCCCTGTGGAACCCATAGGGTTTTCTAAGCTGTAAACTTTGTGGGAACAAACAGCCAGGTACATTCTTTGACCGGGAGTGTGTGGGTTCAAACTACTGGTCTTTTGATTAGTAGCAAAGCATTTAATCAAAGTACCAGTAAGGCTTCTTCTGTAGAAATACAAATGATCCCTTAAAGAGACAAATGGAGAACTGAAGAGGTAGGAAAACTTTTGCAGCTATAGCATTAAAGCTGCGTGTTTTATGGAAGTGTCTCTAATTGGGGGTGAGGGGGATATTGACCAGATCTTTGCCCTGTTGTTCTGCATCCATACTATTTTTACAACTAAACCAAGAAATAGATCTGGAGTTGGGGACTTTTCTTTTCAGTATCCTGTGCTCATCTCTTTAAGAAAAAAACACAAACATCTACCCAAGCCAAACCTGCTGATAAATCTGATTCTAGTTCATTATCATCCTATATGTCACAGAGTAGAATTGCTCTATAAGGGGGTTTTGACCATAATATTTACGGAAGCAAGTCATCAGGTCCGTGCCACTAGGAGGTGGATTCATATGGTCAAATTGGTAGCCAAGGGCAGAGCGTTAGTGTCACTCAAGGGCACAACAGACACAATGTGTGACTCCCTCTGAGATACATAGAATGAACTACAATTCAATAATTATGTTTGAAAATAATACACGCATCACTGGTCCCAAATCTAAGCCTGCTTTCACCTTCAATGACTACCTTCAAATAATTTGACTTACATGGACTGTGAGTGAGTATCATTCAAAGAAAACAAATCACAGGATCATAATAATGATTGAGTGTTTGCTATGGGATACGTTTATTTGACTGTGCCACATCTCCCGTCCAGATTTCCTAGTAAAACTATCACTATAGCTCTGCTGAGGAATGGTGATTGTGTATTTAGCCTGGCACGACAGACTGATCAGCAATTTTGCAATGGATTCAAATACTTGGCAATTGGCAAAAGTGGGGGTACTCCAGGATGGAAAAACATGTATTCTTCTTTTTTCACCCGGTTATACTCTACGAGCATTATCAGCAACTAAGTAATTTTCTACACCAAATAGATTCACTACTAGTTCAGAGCATAAGACTGAAAATGATCTTTAAGTGCGATTATTAGTTCAGTCATTGATGCTGGTCTCCTCTGAGGCTCCGGGAAAGAATTGGCACCATGCCTCCAGGTCTCAGGCCATGCTCAGACAGGGACCCTTGCAATGATGGGTCTGGTGATGGTGAAGTGAATGAGTAGCTTTGTCACTTAACTTGACAACATGGCCTCATTAGTCTCTCTACTGCATATTGCATTACAATGCAGTATGACTTATTTGTGAAAGCCTCTGACAGTGAAGCATTAACCAGATCTTAGATATGTGAAGCATTCTCTATTTCAAGAACCGATTATGGAATATCCAGAAAATCTCAGGAGTTGAACCAGACACTAGGGTCAAGGGAGAGGTGGGTTGCTCACCTCCAATCCTCTACCATCCAGTCAGCTATGACTCATGGTGAGTCTTTTAAATAGGACTTAGGAGGATTCTATAAATCTTCATGGGCACAGATAAGTTCCATTTTCTCTCTCAGAGCAACTGGTAGATTCAAATCATCAGCAGTTAATGGTTATCAGTATAATGCTTACCTGACACTATCACCATACATATAGATTTCAGGTATTAACTTGATCTGATATAAAAATAAACAAGAGAAAAGCTGCAACACCAAGAATGATGCCCAGCAAATGACAAACTGATGCTCACTGATGGCAGTTGTTGTACAGTTGACACTCATGGGTGTCAGAGGAGAGCTGTGATCCATACAGTTTTCAAGGACTGGTTTCAATAACCTGGTCTTTCTTTTGGGCACCTCTGAGGAAACTGCCACCACATCATTGGCAGCTAGCCATGAAATGGCATGTGCCCATAAAGATTCTGTAGATTTTTAATGGAATCTTATTCTAAAATCCCAAGTATGGCTTAACATCAGGGGGGAAATGCCATAGAGATGGTTAATTATATTGTATCAGTATTGGCTCATCCATTTTAACAAATGGGTCACAAGAATGCGAGATGTTAGCAATAGAGGAAATGGTGTTGTGGAAAGAAAGGGTATAGAAACTCTATTTTCCATGTCGTTTCTCAGTACACCTAAGATAGTCTATTAAATAGGAAAGGATAGAGAGCAAAGTGTGCCTTGAGATGTCCGCAAGCAAAAGATACGGGGGACATCGACCCTCTCCTGTCACATTCAGAAAGGTGGAAGCTGTCACACCTGCTTTGTCAGCCTGGAGTTTATCACTCTGTCTCTGGGGCAGGGGGTGAGGTGCTTCCCTTCTCCCAACGAAACAGCGGTTAGGACTGCAGGAATCGGCACCAACCAGGACTCGTGAAAGAGCAATCTGATTTTATGTCCTCATGTAGAGCAATAGAAATGAATATTTAAAGGTATGGGGTCATAAAACCGTAGGATGTGAGAAAAAAACATCAGCCTTTGAGCTCTGGCTGCTACATACCACTCCATAATGTGCACATGTTTATAGCTCCCCAACTGCTTTTTGCTCATTCACAGACTTGCCACACCCAAACACTGGCACTGTGCCCTTCACCCTGGAAGTTTAGAAGTCACAGAGAGCAGTTCTTGTGACTGTAGCTCCCCTAATTGTAGAACAGAGGGCAGCAAAGGACTGGAATGCCTCTCGAAGAGCTGCCTGCTTACCCCCATGTGGCCAGTGGCTTTTGCAAGTAAACTCTGTCACCCAGGCCAGTAGAGACACAACATAAAGCAAGATCTGGATTGAGTCAGAGAAAAACTTGGCTTTAAGTTTAACTTTCATATTTTTTTATTTTCTGTTTAACCTAGCTTAACCTCATTTTATAAGTTATAATTCAGTTGCCTCTGGTTTTATATGTTTAAATACTAATTTCATAACAGTATATCAACAGGGGACTACCAAAACTTCAAGCTACATTTAGAAGAGGATATGGCATGATGATATCATTGCTAGTGTCAAATTTAGCTAAGTTGGAAACAGAAAATGCCAGAAAGATATCTACGTGTGTTTTATGGACTATTCAAAGGCATGCAATACTATGGATCATAGTAAGCTATAGATCAAATTATGAAGAATAGGAATTTCAGAGCACTCAAATGGTTTTGGGGAAGAATCTGTACATGAATTATGGCAGGCATTTGAACAGAACACACTACATATTTTGAATTAAGAAATGTATTCATCAAGGTTATAACCTTTCACCATATTTTTCAATCTGTGTGTTTAGTATATAATCAGAGAAACTGAAATATATGAAGAAGATAGTGGCATCAAGATTGGAGAAAGATTTATTTAAAAAACATATCATGTCCAAATGACACCACCTTGCTTGCTGAAAATGAAGAGGACTTGATGCACTTTGTGTGATTGTGACATAATCTGTTGACAATTTGAGGCTTAAGAGTGAAGCAGTGGAATCTAGCCTCTCAGGTCACAGCTTGATGAACTCGATCGGAGGCACCATGGAGATGAATAGCTGGCTGGAGGCAGGACACACACACATTCCCTGTAAAAAGTTCCTGTTGGAAAGATACATGCAACTATGTTAGAGCCCTGTAACTGGAGGAGCTCTATGAAGACTCCTGCCAGCACTGAGATGCTTCCACTGTCATGGAATCCGTGAGACTTTCATCCACTGCTCTGTGGTCTTCCTGCATTCGGTGTCATTGCATGTGTTACAGGAATCTGATGAGGAATTTATAGATTGTTATCAGATATAGAATCTAACATCAGACTTATGGACTCAATTTGAACTGGATGGGATGTTTTCTCAATATTTGATTGGTCTTGTATACAAAGTTCTTTCTTATACACATGAGTGTAGATGAAATTCTCTAGTCTACCCTGACACATTTAGTAATCAAAATCAAAGATAATAACCTTTAATATGGACTATAATTCAATGTTAAGAAAATAAAACTCCTCACAACTGAACAATATCATGGATAATATCAAGATAAGCAGAGTAACGATTGGAAGCTGCCAAGGATGTTATTTTACTTGGATGTATAGTCAATGCTCATGAAAGTAGCAGTCAAGTAAAAAGAGATATAACATTGGATATATATGCTTGACAAGACCCCTTTAATGTGAGTTTTACAGATGCAAATTACCAGGTCTTTCTTCCACAACACCCCAGGATGAGTTTGAACCACCAACCCTAAGGTTATCAGTTGAACCAACACACTTGCACCACCTTGGAACCTTTACCTTCCATTCATTGCTGTTGTGCCCATGAGTCAATTCTGATGTATAGCAATGCTAAGTGACAGAACAGAACTACCCTGTTGGGATCCCTAGTCTTTATTATTTTTCCCAAATGAAATAAAAATGACACGTCAGTATGAAATATTGTATTCCAACAAATCTGAAAACACAAAGAAAATGACCAAAATTCTAGAAAAGTTCTATGGGCACAAACCAACAAAGACCAAGAGAGGTCACTTTAATAGACCCACAATAAGAAAAATAGAGCTGGTCATCTAAAAACCTCCAAGAAAAAAGTTGAGTGTCACATGCTAGCATCTATTCTTTATGCACAGGTGTGTCTCTCACAGACTTAATTCTGGGTTCAAATCTCATACATCATTGGTTACTAGTTGAGGGCTCAACTATTGTATATCCAGGATTCTTATACTACCCTGTTTTTAGTTTCTGTCAAGTTGGTTCCAGTCCATTGCAACATTAAGTACACAAGAAGGAAGCTTCTTGCCCAGTCCTGTATCATACTCACAAATTTCATCATGTCTGAGGCCACAAAGCGTAACTATTATCTTAAGAGTTGATGTCTCACCTTGAATTTAACTGGCCCAGAAAATCCTCTCAAATGCCACTCATTTGACTGCACTGTATTCTCCAATCGTATTGGTAAATCCAAGATTCATCCTTGGTTTTGATTTGTTCCATAACATTATCATCTTTGAGGCTCAATTCCAGCTCACAGGAGCAAAGACTAGGCCTTATACTTCCCACCACCAGAGGGCAGTGATGCCTTAAAAAAAAACTAAAAAAAAAATTGTCATCTTTATTAGCTTCGATATTACTTACAAGACTGATGGAAAGATGAGCACTAGAAGCTAGCTGATCTTCCTGAAACACCTTTGACATCCATAAGGCCCAAAGCTTGCTGAGGCCAAGATCCCTGCTTTAAACCAAACATGCTGAACTATGTGAGACTACAATGCCTCAGTAGCTGTCACATCAGTGACAATTCTATGATCTTTTCTGAAGCACCAGTCTTCTTGTGGCACATTTAGCAGTCCAGCTGGAGTCCAGCCTGTCAATCTGGAGATAGCCAATGAGATCTCTGTGTGGGCATGGCTTTCTCCTAAGAATTATGGGAAGTCTCATGGTATATCCCAATTAAAGGAGAGAGACTTGATTCGGTCTCTTGGGGTTGGTCTACCAACAAGACAAGACGATGGCACACTGATAAATCCTGAGTCCTGGGCCCTGGAGGTGCTGGAGAAGAAGCCACATGGCTTGCCCTGATGGAACCAGATCTCTGGGGCCAGAGAAACCACAAAGTCCCCCTGCCAGTGCTGAGATACTTCTACCACCAATGGATCCTGAACCCTGGAAATTAGGAGTCATGGGAAGACCCCTGCCAGTGCTAGGATGTTTCTACTGCCATTGGGTACCCAAGACTCTGCACCCATTGGCCCGTGATTATCATGGTGTCACTGCATGTGTTTCTTGAGTCAGAAGGAGACTTTATAGACTTGTATCGGACGTATGGGCTAATATCATACTTATGACCTTGGACTGGACTGGGTTGGGATGCTTTCTCAATGTTCCATTCCTCTTGTATATAAACCTTTCCCTTGTATCCATATGCACGTTTATGAATTTGTTTCTTTAGTCTCAGACTAAGAAAAACCTCACATTCAATTATTCTTAGTGAGCACCATAATTCAAGTGTACCCATTATTTAATCTGTTATATTCATTATCTAACATTCATATGTATATGAGATGACTGGAAACATTATGGTTTGGATCAGGCACTCCTTAAACTCAAAGTAATATCTCTGCTCTGCAGCACTTTAAAGAACCTTTATGGAAGGTTTGCCTTTGATTGCTTGCCTTTTGTATCCTTGGGCATTGTGTACTAAAGTTAAATTAAATTCTTGAGAATTGATTCATTTTCCCATTTATTATAATGTTGCTTATTGACCAAACAAGATTGCATATAGTCCAAACTTTCAGATTATTTGCTCACACAGATTGAATAGATCTGGTGAAAGAATACGACCCTGAGGCATGCTTTCCTTGGTTTTAGACCAGCAGTCTCCCTTTGCTTTCTTTGAACAACTTCCTCTTGTTCTATGTTCCTATAGGTTCTACATTAGCACAATAAGGTGTTCTAGAATTCTATGCTTCACATTATTACCTGTAATTTATGATCCACTCAGCTGAATGCCTTTGCATAGTCAATGAAGCACAGATGAATATCTTTCTAGCATTCTCTGATTTCAGCCAAGATTTATCTGACATAAGCAATAATATCCCTCATTGCATGTCCTTTTCAGAATCCAAATTGAGTTTCTGGCAGTTCCCCATTGGTATACTTCTGACTCCACTTAAAAATTATCTACAGCAAAATAAATATATTAAAATAAAACTTCATTCGATTGTAGTTTCTTCCACATTGTCTGAATCATTAAACTTTAGGGCCATTACAATTCTGAAGTTTAATGGACATAGCTCTCACAGTGAGAAATCATCTGTCTCCTTCAGCTTTTCCAGGACCACAGTTCCCCCTGGAAAATCAGGAAGCCTTCTGCTTCAAGTGTATCATTTTTTTTGTGGCACCACTGCTCTGGTGGGAGTAGGAGGCCCAGCCTTGCTCCTAGAGAGCTGCTGCTAGATTTGAACCTCCAACCCTGTGGGCCACAGTCCCACACACAACCATTACACCATCAGGATTCAGCCCTCAAGTGTAGCATTTTGCAAAAGTGCTCATGGTACACCATCTGAGGGCTGATTCCAAGGAGCTGAGTAGGTTGAACGGCCATCCAAGCCAGATTTGGGACCAGATTGACTGAAGGATAAGACATCCTGAGGCAAGGACTGAAGCCTGGCACTGCCTTTCCAGGAAATATCACCCCCTTGACCTGGCGAATAAGGCAAGAGGACAGCTCCCCAGAGTAAAAGGCCATTCTACTGAGCTGTGAGAAGCCATGTTTGGAGTTCTTCAGAACACAGAGTACACAGAATGATAAGGTGGACTCTGCTTATCTCCAGGTAGAGAGACCAAAGGGATACCAAGGCAGAACTCCCACCAGCCAACAAACAAACTCACTGCCATCGAGTCGATGCCAACTCAGAACGAGTCTCTAAGTCCAGGTAGGAGGGTCCCTGTGAGTTTCTGAGACTGTAACTCTGTAACTGAAAAGCCTCCTTCTTCTCCATAGAGTGGCTGCTTGTATTGAACTGTCACTCATGCAAATCATAGCCCAATGCAAAACTGTTACCCCAGAGGGGTCAAAGACAGAAGGCAGAGCTGACGGCCACCAAATGCTCGTCAGAACAACTGTGAATAGCTGACTGCTGATGTCCAGCTGCTTGGCTGGGCAATCTTCCATGGTGGGTTCTGTGCCTTTTGTTAAATCCAAGGTGGATTGGAATCTACTGAGTGCTCCACCCACACTCAACCTTCTGAGGATGGTCTCTCATCTCCACCAGTTGAGAGTCCCATTAGCCAAATGATTGAAGAGCATGACGGCGGATGTGAGCGAGTTATAAAATATATGGACTAGGGAGAAACTTGACTCTGGCATCAAAATGCCCATCCTAACTCAGATGTACATTGTTCTGAACAATGTGGAGTTCTCAGGAGGAAAGCATTGCAGCAGAAGAAAAGTGAGAGCTAGCTTCTGAACTTCCTGAACCTTCTGTTCTTTGCCCATCAAGATGCCACAGCCAACAGCAGACTCTAGGGACAGGAGCACAAATGTCAAGTGTCAGCCAGCAGCTGCAGCCAGTCTGTGCAGAGCAAGATTTCCCCTTAGAGGTTGCAGGTTTTCTAAACTATAAAAGACTCTACTTGCAATAATCATGCTGCACTAACCAACAAAAGGGCCTCTTCATGAAGCATGGTGAGCTCTTTTCTTCTAGCTTTGCTGGATCCTGACCTGAAATCGCATTCAGCAGATGTTTGCGGACAAATTGAGGAGGCACTAAATCAAGGAAATCCAGGTATTCCAAATGTTCCCAGGGTTGCTGCAGCCTATGCTCTAGGAATACCTGAAAGCAAAACAGACCAAAACCACACCTCACTGCCTTGGCATTGATTTGGACTCAATGTGAAACCCTATAAAGGGTTTCTGAGATTGGAGCAGTCACGCCTTTCTCCTGAAGAGTGTGGGTGGGTTTGAACCATTGACCTTGCATTTAGCAGCTCAATGCTTACCTCACAGGACCCCTGGGGCTCCTTCCTATCTCAATAAAAATATAATCTCGTTCTTCTGTGGCTTTGAAAAGGGTATATCTCTCAGCAGGTTCCCATCCCTTCATATTGCTGGGATGTCCAGGAAAAGGTGCAGCCAGCTTCCCAGAGACTGTTCAGGTTCAGATCGGTGTTCTGAGCCCTTGCTATGGATAACTAGTCTTAGAGTAACCCTAGTGTCCTGTGCTGCTCCCCGTTATCTGTCCCTTTGACATGGGGGCCCCCTCTTTCTCTTTTCAGTCCCTGGCAGAGCTGATTCTCAGGAGAGGTTCACAAGCCTGAGCATCTGTCAGGAGAGGGCAGTACTGGAAAGCAACCATCCATAGGTGAATACCGGAGGCCACCTGGCTCTCGCTGCACATTCACAATGTCAGTCCTTGGGGAAGGCCAAGTGACTCTTGTAGTCCCATAGGTCTTCATGCATAGACAACACCCTCCCGTTCCTCCCTCCACATGACAGCCCTCTGCACTTCACCGACTCGCTCCCCTCGCCCAGCGGTCCCATCCTCTGGTTGCCCCAAACTTCACTGAGTCCAATCAAGATGGTTGACCTCAAAGTTACTCTCTGGAAGTTAGTACTGACTTTAGTGAGAAGCCTCCACCCCCATGTCCCTGGTCCATCCTCCCAGGTCACCCTGCTCCTTCCGGGTTGCACTGCAGCCTTATGTTTGCCTTCTCGGAAAGTTCTTGAAAAAGTTTCTCTGGCATGACAGAGAACCAGCTCTGTGTTGTTTCTTCCTGGGTGAGTTGTTTCCTGTTGTTGGCCTTGTTGCCTGTGTTTGTTTAATTGGTTTGAAGCAGTGCTTTGTCTAAGGTCTGCCGAGTGTGGAGGGACAGAAGAAGCTCGGGAAGGAATTTCTGCTGGGTCAGCGGAGACATTTCTGCCTGGGAGGCATACCGCCTAACCTGGCAGGACCCGGCTTCATTGAGCACTCTGCCAGCCACCTCCTGTGACTCCTTTGTCCCTTCTCTGCCCTGCTCTGTGCAGGGACTCTGTGCGGAGGACTGTCAGCTCCGACAGGCCTCAGGCAGCATGAAGGCGGCCACGAAGTCTGCCTGCCACTGACATCTTAATAATCACCAAGTTTTCAAAGAAACTTCCAACCACAGGGAAACTTCCAGACAAAATTGACTTCCAGTGAAATGCATTTACCTCTCAGTTCTTCTCCACATGTACTTTATGACAGCATTGTAAGCCTCCTGCCTTGGTTTGAAATCTTGTCAGCTGGCAAGAGCAAAGCGGGCTGGAAGTGAGTTGCTGTTGAAGGGGAAGGGAAAAATGCCAGTCAGGCTCCTAATTGCCTCGTGTCTGCTGCGGAGTGCAGGGCCCCCCACCTGCTTCTGTGCTGCCCATCATGACCCCGCTGACCTGGAGGGGCCGCCATGGCAGGGTGTCTGTGAGGTCGAGCAGAGGTCATAATCTATAAATCTACAAATCGACAAATCCTGCCACCTTAAACCCTGTTGGACTTGGATTTTCCCATTTCAGGGGTCCCGTCCATTTTATTTTTTGTGAGGCATCGTCCTTTCAATCCCTCCTCCAGCAAAAGATCGAACGACATTGACACTGCAGATCAAATTCCTATGTCCTCTCTCCTGGGGGACCTGCTTTCTTGACCGAACACCCACTAGCTACAGCAGCAAGAAGAGGGAAGATTTGTGAGAGGGGAGTTGCTCTTTCCCATCTCTGAACCTCATTTTCCACAACAGCTTTCTTCTCCTGGGCTTCCTGTCCATCCTCCCTGCTTCAGATTGTGATCATTGTGCAGTCCTGCCCTGTCCTTCCTAAGCCAGAAGCTTGTCCTTGATCTTCCTGACTGTGCAGACGGCTACCCTCTCTGAAGTCACTCCTGTCCCCCAGACACAGCCTCACAGATGGCCAGCCTGGGAGGGTCTGTGGCTGAGAGAAAGCCCTTGTCATCCCTCTCTCTTGTGTAGGAGGAATTTCTTCCCTTTCTATTATCTTAACAGGTAATGGAGTGCTGGACTCCTTGCACTTATGAGACAGGAAATGTAATTCAGATCACCAAGTGCAGAAAGAGGAATAAATATCCTTCGTGTGCTTATCTTAGAATGCCCTCTCTACCTGGGAGCCTTGAATGTTCTACTCACAGAGGACAACCTACTCCCCAGGGGAGGCACAAACCCAAAGCCTTGCTTATGTTGGCTGATGGAGGCTGGTGGCCTGCCGGTTACCTATCCTGCCCTTATTTTCATAAAGTTCACAGGTTTTCTAGCAGCCACATGGGACAAGACCATGGTATTTATCAAGGGAGTCACATCAGCAAAAGTGGCTGTGTTAGTCTAAGACTAGTAGATGAGAGAAGCAAATGTGTCTTAGAGAACTTTATATCAAAGAGTAATTGTACGATAAGAAAATATTCCAGCCCAGTCCAGATCAAGTCCATAAGTCCGACATGTTCCACATGTCGACAGGAGTCCACAAATTGCTCTTTAGACTTATGAAGCCATGCAATGACACTGAATGTGGGAAGATCATAGCCCTGTGGGTAGAATGTGTCATGGATCTAGTGGTCGTGGAATAAGCTCAGCGCTGGTGTGGGTCTCCATGTGGTTTATCCATCTCCAGGGATCTGTTTCCACTAGTGCAGCTCCATGTGCCTTATCAGCAAGACCACAAAGGAGAGAGATTGTGTCCCACCTCCAGGGAGGAAGACAGGAGTTTCCAGAATCTTCAGGAGAAGGCCAGGCCCACACAGAGGCCTCATTGGCTATGGCCTGATTGACAGACTAGACTCCATCCCTTCACAAGTTGATAGGAGATTGTGTAATTGTCACAGGGGTCAAAGGAAAGCTGTGCACAATGTCCCATGAGAGGCATTACTAGAGGCTCCAGAATGACACTTGTCCACCATTGTTGCTCCCCCACTATGGAAGTGATCCACCACAGGCACTTAGAGGAGTTCCAACAAGGACAATGTAGGGCAAGGGATTAGGCTAAGGTTGGAATCGCTGAGGAGTTGAGGACGTTAAGTAGACCTTGGCAAATGCTCCAGGTTTGGAAGAGAGGGTGCCACACAGACAAAGCAGCAGTAAACTGGCAATCAAGGAGGTCCGGCGTGGTACCCATGGTCAATGTGATTTTTTTTTTTAGCCACAAGTATGGATGTTATGAAAGTATGGCAATTTACTTCTAAAAGTTTGCACCATTGAAAACCTTGTGGAGCATAATTCTTTGACACAGTTGGTGTTGTCTTAAGTCAGAATCAACTTGATGGCAACTCTTTTGTTTGCTTAAGGGAAACTGAGAATTCTGGATTTCATCGCCATTCATTTGCGAGTGAGTATGTAAAATGGTGTGGCTTCAATAAAAAACAAGTCTAGTGGTTCCTCAAAAATTCAAACTCAGAAGTGATGCCCCCCCCCAAAAAAAAATTCAAACTCAGAATTTTCATAAACTAAAAACTAAACTTGCTGTCAGCCAGTTGAGTCCAACCCAAAAGGACCTAGGGAGAAGACTACCGGATTTTTTCCTGGGGGAGCAGCTGGTAGGTTTGAACTGCTGATTTTCAGTTAACAGTCAAAGTTTCCAATCACGGCATCATCAGGAATCCCCAGAATTGTCATATGACCCAGAAATTCCACTCCAAGATTGAGACCTAATATCATTGCAATCAGGAATGCAAACAAATACTAGGACAGGAAAGTAATGCATCCTTATTCACCTAGACAAAAAGTGGACACCACCAATGTGTTCATTAAGAGTTGAATCGTTAAGTACAATTCCTGTCATGCATATTTTACAAAAGTGGAACAGTATTTGGTACAAAGAGAACAGAAGTTCTGACACAAGACTCCCTGTGCATGAACCAAAACTACAACCAATGGAACAAGTTCAACTGGCGTGTGATGTGGCATCACTTATGAGGGAGCTACAAAACACTCTTGAAAAAAAATGAAATGAAAACATAGTGTGGGAGGGGGGCTAAAGAAAAAAAATGAAATTTCCCCATGAACATTTTGAAGACCACTTATATATAAAGATCTAGGACGGACAAATACTTAAAAGTCAGTGTAGATGAGAGATTACTAGAAGATGCCAAGAGGGCTGAGGGGTATTGAATTTCTATTTGGAATGACAGAGATGTTTCAGGAATCAAGAGTGACAGCAGTTGCACAGGTTGCAATTGCCACTGATGCCAGAGGGCAGTGCACTGTAAAGTGATTAAAATAGCAGCTTATATGTTGTGTACATATTTCCCACAATAATCAAAGGGAAAATAGGAATATTAAATATGATTTAAAAGAAGCTTGTGTCTAAGTCACAATTTGAAACCTGAAACAAGATGTAGCCTCGGGCAAATCAATTCGCATCTCTGAGGCTCTCTTTTCCCATGGGTGGTGGTATAGGAGGTCACAGCTGGACACACCTCACAATTAATATATTTTGAGGAAAGAGAACACTGTCCCAGATGTGAGGAATAGGGAAAGGACTGTTACGGTTCTGGAGATCATGATTCAGAAAGGTCCCTAAAGAATGAATGGCAGAGGCAGAAATACCAGGATTGACTAAATCCTAAAAACTTAGAGAGAAAGTGGGTCAGGCGAGGAGAAACTGCGAAGGTGAAAGCCTCGGTGTGTGTCCCTTGGACAAGATACACTTAGGTTGGAAATAAGCACCTGGTTTTCTTGCATAGACACGATAGAACCACCTGAGAAACCGAGCAGTAATGGGGGTAAAGAGAACACATGGAAGAGCAAAATGGTGGCACACCAAACTCCAATGATGGCTGAAGATGCTGGGGCCCCTTGTGTGCATCTCTGCCCAACTTCCCATGCTTTGTTGAGAGGCTTCCTGTGGAAAGGGGACTAAAAGCAGGGAGAGGATCTGTGTTAGTTGGGACTGACTAGGGAGACAAATTCAAGGATCCTTATACATGTATAAGCTTTGTATACAAGATCAATTGCATATTCAGAAAACATCCCGGCCCAGCTTAAATCAGGTCCATAAGTCCGATATGGCCCCAAATACTAATATCAATACATAAATTCCTCTTCAGTCTCATACAATGATAGAATGCAAGAAGATAACAGGGCAGAGAATGGAAAGTCTTGTGGATCCGGTGGTCGTATAAGCATCTCAGTGCTGGCGTAGGTCTCCACGTAGCTCCCCCGGCGCCAAAGCTCTAGCACGGCTCCATGTGTTTTGTCACCAGGTATATCAAAGAAAGAGTATATTTTCCCTGCCTCCAGTGCACTGTTTATCTCCATAGCCCCTCCAAATGAGGTCATCAAGTAGCGACTGATTGACAGGTTAAATTCAAGCCCTTCACACTACATAGGCTCCAGTTGGCACTAGATTATGTAACTACTGAGGAAGGGCAGGGTTTGCACCACAGAAAACTGCAAGCCACAGAAGGCTTGGTTTTCCAAAGATGGATGTTAAATATTTACCAAGACTCACATGCATCTGGTTTCAGAGGAAGAGTAAAATAAGGCCAGCCATAGCTAGCTTCCGTGCTAAAGAAGTAGCGCCTATTGCCTGTGGTCTGGACCACAGATTCCTATTCATAGCCACCCTCCAAGACAGAGCAGAAGTGCTCCCCTTGGGTCTCCAAGGCTCTATACCGTTGCCCAAACTGACCCCCTTATCTTTCTCACCTGGGGAAGCTAGTGGGTTCAAACCACCAGGCTTTCAATAAACAACTGAGTGCTTTAATGACCGCACCCCTAGAACACCTTACAGAGCAAAACTGGGAGAAAGAATTCTCTTGAAAGCCTAGGCAAGAGAACATTTTTAAAAAGATCTCTGTAGGGGAGGCCACACACCCTCTCTCAGTGGTATGCTGGGGGACTCTTGTCAGGAGTAGCTGAGAAAGTTGACTCTCCATGCTAGAGAGCAGGTGAGCCTAGTCCAATGTGGGCATGTACCACCTGGCAGGTCCCAGCAGGGTTGTGGGCCTCCTGGTAACAATATGTAACACAGACTCACTGGTCTCATTTCTTCTAAACCAGTGGCACTTTATGACAATGAAGACAACACCAGAAATCCATTTCGCAGGCTCGAACGCCTCTAAGAACGTTCAGCCAGCTGTGATAGAAAGACTGCATCCTTCCTGGAAGGCAAGACCCGATTGCAATGTGCTGGAATTAACAGCCTCATTTATTAGCCAGACTGCAATCAGACCACCCTCACCCACCCATCCCCACAGACTCAGGCCTCAGCGATCCCCAGAACCTTTCCCAGTGGGGCTCGTTCCCTGCAGAAAACTGGCCAGCAGCGTCACATTATGTATCTGTTCAGCGCTCAGGCAAGAAACCATTATGTTCACGGATCATTATTGACATCCTGACATTTGTCATCTCCTTTCATAGCAGTTAAATCTTGCTTTATCTGTAAATGTCACCATGTCATTTATTCATGAAAGGGGTCACATTCCCGAAATAGCCTGCTTCAGTTTAAAAGGGGAGCCTGGCTTTATTCGCAGTGGGTAATCCTCAAACAAACTTTACTGCTGATAAATGCTTTCTTATTGGACTTTCTTGGCCTTAAATGACACCCCCAAATGGAGAACGCAGTTCTGCATTTGTGGAAATATGATCGGAATGTTGAACAAGAGAGAAAATTGCCGCGATGAGAAAACAGGAGGCTTGTCTGTTGCCATCCTTGGTAAGTTGGATGTAAACAGATTTGAATTTATTGAGAGCAAGCCATGATTTTAATAAGATTGTTATGCTTCTGGAAACATGCCGGTGGCCTTTTTGAATCATTTATGTCCACATAAGCCTTCATGAGAGCAGGGGCCTTTTAACCTTCCTGAGCTGATCCCCTAGCTGAGGACATTAGAGGAAAGAGATCAGTAAACTTTATGTGCTCCCTCCTCTCGCACCCAGATTCCAAGGACACGGGCTTGGGAAGATGATTAACTCATCTCCGGAGCATATGTTTACAGGAAGAAGGGTTCTATTTCCTTCACAATGCTGGCTCAAAGTTCCCTTTTAGTAGGCTAACAATATAATTTATCGTCCAAACCCAGACACTTTTCTGAGGGTAAGAGGAGACACTAAAGATAATTAACAGGTATTAATTGATCTACAACAACCATGAACCAATACAAAATAGGCCATATGGCCACCGTCACGTTAAGGCTTTATCAACTGTATCACGGAAGAGGTTTATGTCCACCAGCTGCTAATTAAGTATAGCAAAGGAAATGGCTTCCCTCTCCTCTAATCACTGGTTCTAAAAGTATGGATCTGGGGCTAAAATCACAGAAAGAGGTGGTTTTCAAATGCAGGTGCCTCATTTCCATTTCAGAGCTACCAAGTCACAATCATCCAGAAAATGGGGGGGGGGGGGGCGGTCCTTAGGCACCTGCTTTTCTATTTCTTTTTTTTTTCCTCCTAGGTCTTTTTTTTTTTAATTTTAGATCATTTTACTAGGGGCTCTCACAACTCTTGCTACAATACATATATGGAATGTATCAGACACATTAGTACATAGATTCCTAGATTGCCATCGTTCTTTTCTAGACATCGACTTTCCATTGAGCCCTTGGGATCAGTTCCTCTTTTTCCCTCACTCCCTCGGGGCTCCTTGATACATGACAGGCTGTTATTATGTCCATATCTCACACTGACTGCTGTCTCTCTTCCCCTCTGATTTCGGTTGTTCGTCCCCCTGGATGGGGTGGTGGTGGTGTGTCCTTAAGCAGTTACTTTTCAATAACCCTTCTAGCTAAGTCATACTTGCACTGACATCGGAGAGCTGTTGTTGTTCTAACCCAAACCCTTTGTTCTCAGACTACCTCTGTGATGCAGGCATGCCCGTGGTTGTAGGAAGTGGGTGGGTAAATTCTGCCCCCTCTGCCTGGAAAAGGAACTCACGGTAGGGGGAGGGGGCGGCAGAAAATAGATTCTCCAATGAGCACAAATAAGGAAGCCAGGACACTTTCTACCTAAGACCAGTCAACCTCATCCCACTCTTCCGCCCTGCGTCACGCGAGTGTCCTCTTCACACGCACTAGGGGTAGGATGTGGGCACAGATGTCGTCGCCCAGCAGAGGAAAGGTAAGGAAACAAATGGCATCGAGGTCATTGCAAAAGGTGGTCAAATCCAATTAAAACTGTTCACTCTGGGGGAGAAGAAAGAGTCCGGGAAGCGATTGCCCTGGGGCGCTAATGAGATCCCTTTTGAGTGTGAAATAGGCTGTCGCAGGAAGTGTTACAGATCACAGCAGAACCCGAGCTCCAGTTTGTCAGTTGGCTCTAGGGTCACGGGCATATGACTATTGCGGACTCAATTATTGTCCTCATTCCCGCTCGTCACAGTCATCACAGAGGAAGGACTTCCTAATGCAGAGGGCTACTCAGAGGGACTGGCTGTGGGGTTCACACACTCAAGGCGACCAGGAGGCAAGTGAAAAAAACACTTTCCATTTGGGGGGGGGGTTCCAATTAACCTTTTGTTTTAGCACCCCCCTCAATGCAGCCAGAATCCCCTAAATCTCCCCAGTGTACAGAGTTCTATTACAGCTGTGCAGGTTATTTGGTGTATAAGTCACAGGCTGAATGGATAGCAATCCTGCAAGTGTCTCTCAAAGACTGTTGGTAGCAGCGTTCATGGGGTACAGGGACCAGGGCTCCTGGATTCCAAGAACATCCTCATGGAAGTAGTTTTACATTCCACCCCTGAGAAGACGGGGTTTTCTACTCCATGAAACAGTTATAGTCTGAGAAGCGCAGAGGAGGTCATCACGAGTCAGCCTCCACTCACTGGCAGACAATTTTACTCAAGAACAAGTATTGGTAGAAGCAATCAGCAAGGACTGTCTGCAGAAGGTCGAATCTTGGCAAGACCATCAGAGAGGGCTGCTCTCTGAGAGCAAAGATAATAAGGTGCAACACAAAGTTATGTCTCTGATACAAAGTCACAGGACAAATCTGAAAGTCAGAGTCAGCAATGAAAATGTGGGTCCCCTAGTTCAGCGTTTGCCTGACCCTGGTGCCCATCATGTCCACAGATGGGCTTAAACTGAGCCGATACCTTCTGCTCCAGTGAACGTGGTTCATTTTGGTTTTAAACTCCCTTCTGCCCTCTGCATAAACCCTTACTCTTACAGGAGAAAGTCCCCTCTCTTCTCTCCATTTCTGCTCTGAAATTATCTCTTGAGAATGTCTTCATCCACGTATCTGCTGGGGAGCACTCCAGAAGGGGTCACTTTTCAGAGTCTTCCCTCCATGTGAGCTCCTGCATGTGGTTCAACTCCACAGTAAGAGCATGGAGTAAAACACAAATTTGAGTCACTCTAGCAGAAAGGAAAATGAGTGCTTTGGTCCAGAAAGGGGCATCTTGGTAATATGTCACAGCACCCAGGAGATGCAATTCTGCACTCATTTCTAAACAAGCAGGCCTGATTGCCTACCACCTTCAGCCATTCACTTTCCTGTTATCTCTCCCAGCATCCTCCACTCTTCTCTCAACAAACATCAACTGACTGCAATATCCTCTGGCACAACAAAGACATTGACACACTCTCCTCGTGTCCACAGCAATAGACCCCTGATATAGCAGGCTGCATTTAATAACCAGAATCTCCCTTTACCCTCTGAAACTGATGTCTCTACAGGGTTGGCCCTTGGTCTCGCCTCTTTTGTGTGTGGCCCCTCCCTCTCAAGAACTGGGTGAGGCTGAACCTGAAGCTCACATGGGACCCATGGGCGACCAGGTCAGCTTCCACTGGTGTTTCCCTATGACTGCTCATAGAGCGGCTGATGCCATGTCCTTCACAGAACACTCAGTGCTCTGTGGCCCAGTTAGGCCACAGAGGTTGAGGTACTGCAGACCCTGCTGTCGGCTAGGGACCTCTCCTGCTGTAGTCACCATTGACCAGCATGAGAGTCCAAGAAAGAGGGGGTCATCAATCAGGGAGACACTGATTGAACACCCACTGCAAACCCAGCCCCGAATGGGAACATCTCAGGATCTCTCTGGTTTTTATACTTCATCAAATCCCTTGTCTCACCATCAACTGCCTCCATGCTCAAGTCTGCCTTTCCATTTGACAAAGTCACCTTCTGGTTCTTCTCCACTTCCAAGAGAGTATAATGTTTGATTTAGCCTGAAAGTCAAGAGAGAAATTGCAATTAAAATTTCAGGTCAGTTTCTAATGACTGAGAGATGAGAGACTCACAATGTGCCCCACTCCCCCTAAATTACTTCAGGGGTTTCTAACCTACTCACCCATTATCAGCAGCTTTGATAGGCCTGGCCCAAGCCAGGTGCTCAGGGACAGCATGAAAGATGGCAATGCCCCCTTCCAGAGTTGGTGAACGTTCCTGTGTTGTTCAGAAAGTAGACCAGTAGATGTCTGCAGAGCTGATCTGCTCCAGGCAGACTATTTCTGAGAGCAGTGCTTCTCCACCCCAGCTTCCTCAGGTCTCTGTGATTTAAGAGGGTATAGTTCCTCAACTCCCTAAACCCTAGTGTCCTCATAACCGGAAATAACATTGACCTGACAGAGTCACGGCTAAAGGGAACTTTAGGCATCGCACATAGGGACTGGGACCCAACAGGAATGCATGCTAATATCCTCCTTTTTTGTAGAAGAGTGGAATGCAATTGTGAATATCTACCCCCCTGCAGGGAGTAAGTAGGGTTTCACTAACTGCAAACCAGTTCATCTCCTAACTTGTTCTGTACCCAGGAAAGAGTATTAACCTCTGAATGCCTCCGGTCCCTTGTCTGTAGACAGTAATTGCTGTCCCTTCCGGTGCCCAACTCCTGTTATCATGGAAAGGAAAGCACCAGGCACATTTGAGAATGGCTGGGAGGTAGTTTCCAGAGAGGTGTGGCCTGAGGTGCTATGATGACCATCGGGATTGCAAAGACAGCTCTATTTTCTATTCTGTCTTTCTACTCCATTGAACTTCAGCCCTGGAAATTAACATCCCCACTGTATTTTAGTGAGGTACCTCTATTTTTACAAGTGCCACAGTAGCAATCCCTAATCTGTTATGCTGTGACCTTTCACTGGGCTCTGCGTCCGGGAATCATAATTCAAGGCCAGTCGCAGCTTTGGAAACCTACATAGGCTTTTTATGACATGACCGCTATTGAATATTCTATAAAATCTCCTTGGAAAACTGGCCCACATTTCTTTATAATCTCCCCAGACTGTTTCTGAATTCTCTCTATAGATTTTTTCACTCTAAAAATCCATAGCATTTCTTAATAAGGATTTGGACCTCTCATAAGGGATTGTGAGGAGGATAAGGCTGGATCGGGTCCCCCAGGTAAGGCTGAGGTGAGACAGCAGAAGCTATTCTGTGCCTGTAAGCTGCTGAATGGGGATTCTAAGCTAGAAGCCTGTCAGGAGGATGCAATCTCTTCTGGTAAATGGAGATGAAGAGTGGGGGTGCAGATTAAAAGTTAAACCACATCTAGCTCCTCCTTTCATTGGTTGCCAAGCCCCCCAAATCTCTAGAAGGAGAAGGCTGGTAGATAGGCCATAAAGTATATGTGACTTCTTGGATATCGGCTGCCATCTCTTCCTCCTTTTTCTTCAATGCCACAATAAATCAAATCGAACTAAGTATATCAGGACCAAAAGTACACCCAAACCCTCCCCAATCCTAGCTTCTACTTTTAATCAGAGGCATCAATGATGAGTTTCTACTAGTGCTGCTTCTGGCAAGTGTCTGGAGAAGAACTCTGGGAAGGGTCAGGCATGACGTCATTCTTTATCACATTCTGTGCAGCTCTCAAAAGACTTTCACTGACTAAATTTCTTCTGCTTCTCTTCTTGGTAGACGAAGTAGATCGTGTTTCCATTGAACAGAAACAGAAGAGAGTAACCATGGGTGGCAGAGGTGATGATTTCCCACAGGTCTACCTTCACAGGTCTACCTTCTTTGGCAGCTACATCATCTCTCACACACAAGGGTCCTGGTGGCAACCTTATGCCATGTGTCCTCATGTCAGATGTCCAGAAGGTACAGAATATAGAAAGGACATCCTCCACTGAGTGGAACGTGCTTTCTGCCCAGAGACCTTCATTTCAGCAATGGACTGTATGAGCTGTATGATCAATGAGTCAGCTACCAGGGGTCAAAGGACCTCCAACCAGTTGCATGTAGGGACAGACTGCTGACTACTAGTTGAGGGCTGTGCTAGTCTGCTCCCTGCTGACTCTCCGTGGTCTCAGTGATTGCACTGACAGTTACAGCCCAGTCCTTTCTTTGGGAGAAAGGCATCAATCAGAAAAGGGAAGATCAAAAGGACTTTTATCAATGGGAACAAGAAAGCATTATATAGCTTATATTCTCCATGTAAAATGATGTATCGGAAATCAAGCTATGGAAAGTTTCCTAGGGGTGGAGGCGGGGTGGGGGATGGTGCTGAAGATAGGTAGAAGATGTAGATAAGAAGTCGTAGTGTCTCAGACATTGCATTCATGGTTGTCCATAATGGCACTATATTGAATCACCACACAAATACATGAGATGTAATTCTCATTTTGCAAAAGGAGAAAAGTGTGTACAGAGCAAAAAAAAAAAAAAAAGATCCCTAGTGGAACACTGGTTAAGCAACTGACTGATTGGTTGACAGATTGGAGGTCCCAAAAAAGACTCACTTTACAGACGATGTGGACGTTTGCTTCTGGAAGGATTCACAGCCTTGGTGACCCGATGGGGAAGTTCTATTTCATCCTAAAGGGTTACTGTGAGTCAGAATTGCCTCGCTGGCAATGACTTTGGCTTGAGATTTTTATTTAGGGTCATTACCGACTTCTCCTCCAGTGCTTGTTATCTTACATTCTAGGTCTCAAGTGAGCAGTCTACGACAGTCAACGACAGTCAGAAATGAGAGAAGAAAGGAGGCAGGAGGCAAATCCCCAAAGAGGTGGGACTGAACAGGGGAATGACAGTCCGTCCCTCCCTGCCTAAACAACTGGTAGAGTTAGTAATTTCAACCCAAATCTCTCCAACCCTCTAGATGCTTCTGCAGTGCAATGGGCAACAGTACCTCTTTGTGGTAGTTGGATAATTTTATGTCAACTTGAAGCTGCATGGGAGTTTCAGGTGGAATCCAACTTGTCCAGGAGGCCTGCCAATATATCCTTGGTGATGTGGCCTTCTGAAAAGTGGGGGGAAACTGGGATCCTCCCCCTCTCTCTATTGCTTTACCTTCTTGATATACATTTGTTTCTTAATAGAATGCTCTTTCTTATACCTATTTGAGTGTCACTGGAATTGTTTCTCTGTCCAACCCCACACATTCATACTTCATATGTGGTTTATTTGTGGTTGTTCAGTATTGAGTCAGCTCTTATTCAAACTGAACTTAGATACAACAGAACAAAGCCCTGCTTAGCCCTGCACCATCCGCACAAACATCATTATGCTTTAGCTCACAGTTGCAACCACTGTGTTTAATCTATCTACGTCTTCCTGTTCTTCCTGACCCTGTGCCATAGCAAGCATTATGTTCTTCTCCAGTGACTTGTGTCTTCAGATTACATGTCCAAAGTAGGTGACACAAAGTCTCGCTTGTGTGCTTTTAAGGAGAAGTGTGTCTGTAAATTCACTGTAACCTTCTAAAAGTGGCAGACTTCCCAGTATGATCTATGGTCCTAGTCTTCAGAGGAACATAATGGGAAAAACAATGGATGACAATGTGAGACACAGGTCACAAATTCCATCTCCCAAACTAGGCAATTTGAACCCTAACAAGCACTGGGTTATGCTCATTTCCAAAATCCCGCTGATCTGCTTCTGTAAGTGCAGGTCATATGTAGAGAATGGGACCATGATATACTTCCAGAGCTCCCCTGTTCTTCCTTGTTAGGGTTCATTAGAAGTTAAAAACCTCAGTCTAATGTTAGTGCTCACCATATACTACCTAGAGGTTTGTGCCACAATCAAAAAATGCAGCATGCCTATGAAACTTTTCATAAACCCTAATGGGGTAAAATGGAGAAGCAATGACCATTACATTCTATGAGGAGGTGTGTGGAGCATTTCCAAATCCAAAGAGTCACCTAACAAACAATACCAGTTAATACACAAAAACTAAAATAACACTAACAACAGCATTGGTGCAGTGGCTTAATGGCTTGATGCTGAGCTGCTAAGTGTAGTTCACAGGGGAAGGAGCTTGGTGATGCTACTCTCATTGCCTGGGGTGCAGGCTGCTTCTCTAATGGCTCCCTGCAAAATAAAAATGAACCAGCTTCACGTTTCACTACCTCCCCTGCCCCATACACAAACACCATAAAAATGAAACTACTTTTCAGAGTTCTTTCAGCTAGTATAACCAAGTACTAATGGAAGTCTTCCATAAAAGTAAAATTGCATGAAGCAAGCTTTCAAAAAGCAGGGGAATACCTGGACCTGTTAGTCTTCCTGCTTATGTTCACTCATTCAACAAAAGACTCCCTAATGATAAGGTGCCAGAACCTAAGGATCTAGCAATCCTTAAAATACAGTCATCACATCCAAAGAGATGACAATCAAGAAGCTGTTGTGCCTACACCAACAATAACTATAACTGGAAGACTTGGGAAAGACTTACTAGAGAAAATGGCACAGCACAACAGGATAAACAGGAGCTTAAGAAGGCAGTTTCAGAGGATATGATCTATGTAAATCAGCAGAGGTTTAACATAGATTGAGGAAGGTAGGTAGAAAAGTTGATGGAGGACACAAATTGTGACAGGCCTGATGAGAGAGATCCTGAGGTTGGATTACCATGAGTGTTGGATGCATTACCAAGGGACAAGACTCATCATTTCCAGAAATTAAGGAATGGCAAAAATCTAACATCATCACAGGACCTAAGAATGATGGCCTCAGAGTGACTCCTCCACAACTAGAGGCAGTTGGACACATGCTCAGCCACTTGAACACTACAAAGAAGTTCATGTGCAAAAATCTCTTTGCCTTATAAGAAGCTACAGCTATGAAAAGAGGACTCACAGGCAGGCCAGCCAAACTTCCCTCGCCTCCTCTGTTGTGTCAATCTCAGATAGGTACAAATAGTCTACAGTATAAAAGTCAGAGTCAAAATTAGCCTATCGTTCACCATCACAACACCGTACCTCCTGACAAAGCAAAGGAACACCTGGAGACCTTAACAAAGTCACTACTTGACTCAGCAGAAGGCATAGAAAAAGGCAGAGGTAGAGATATAGCCATAAGAAGAAATCAGACTAAAAAGGAATCAAGTATCAGGCAGGAAAACAATCAACAATCAACAACAAAACACAAATATTGCCCTGGATTTAATACTTAGGGAAACTCAAGAGAACAGAATAGAGCTGCCTCACTGAGTCTTCAAATCCTTACAAAATCAAAATACTGTAGGTTTCTCCTGGGGAGTGGCTGGTAGGTTGGAATCACCCACCTTTGTGTTATACCTGAGTGCTGCACTACCGGGGTCCCCTGGTCCATCGTTGTCCTTGTGAGGTGTTGCTGCCCTGCAGTCCACTGGGGCTCTCTGTGACCCTGTGCACAACAGAAGAAACACCATTCTACCGTGCTCCATCCTCACCAACATTGCTGGGCTGAAGACCATTGCTGTGGCCCCTGTGGCCATCTCTTTCATGGAGGGTCGTCCTCATTTTTGTTGACCCTCGACTTTACCCACTATGACGTCCTTCTCTAGGGAACTCGTCTCTCCAGACAGCAGCCCCAAATAAGGGATAGAAAACCTCCCTACCCATGCCGCCAAGGAGTGTTTTGTCCAAAAAGCACACTTGCTTTTCTTTTCCAATCTGTAGGAGGTTCGTCTTATTCACTCATGTGTCTGGTTTCCATTTCTTTATCACAAGCCCTTCCCTTTCCTCTTCCTTGTTCAAAATCCTATGCTCTTCCTTGATGTACTCTTGAAGGGTTCATGCCTGCTCATTCTCGGCCTGCACCCGCTGGGTGCTGCACTGCCCGGCTAAGCTGTCACATCGGTCATTCTATAAGAGTGTCCGTTTGCTGGTTCATTTAAGTGACCGCATGGATGCTCCAGGGTCTACAACCCAGGACGATGTTAAACTCCTTTGGCTGTTCCCTCAAGGACCTTTGGCAGACAGATACAGTGATGGGGGAACGCAAAGGAATCACAGGACTTCAGGAAGAGAACAGAAAGGACAGACGAGATCCAATCCGGCAAGCATACGTTGAAGTCATCTGAGTGGTTGACACGTTTAGATGGATTTTTTAAAAATTGTTGACTCAGTATGATTCCAAAAAGAAAAAGAAAAAGAAAAAAATCCATACAGCTTGGAGTACAGACGGAAATACAGAAGATGTTAAAAGGGCATCAGAATCTAAAAGGAATTGCAGGAAAGTCCATATGTTATACTCTAAAGAAGAGGCAGTGACACCCGCATGTCCTTATGGACTTAGAATTGTGTTTGTTTGCAACGATCTCAAGCGTTTTTTTCTGTTCCTGTTGCGTTTTAAATTCCCACTCCCAGGTCTATCTAAAGGGGTATGGCCAAGGGATATTGCTGAAAGCAACAGCATTGAGGAGTGTGAATCAACTGAGACCAAAGGTTAAAAATCAAGTTCTTAGTGTTTCGTGCCAGCAGAGGCTGTTACAACTCAAGGGGGAAATGCAGAACATTTAAAATTAAAGATGGGCTGAGAAAATGACAGACTTCATTTTATGGATGATAAAAACCCAAAAGATGTGGGGAGGCCAGTGATATTTAGATCTAGAGCCAGGGCCTTCTAAGTCCAAGCCCACCACATCATATTCCTTTCCAGAGATGAGGAGTCAAGCTGAAATAATGACCTGAATGCTATTTAGGAAGGTAGGGTGAACTCTAGCTCTTAGAAGAGCTCCATAAAGCACCTACGGGTTTAACTAAAGATGTCTATGGTCTGAAAGGGATGATGGGGCAGCTCCTTCTCCAGGGACACAAGACTGATGCAATGTCTCCTTACTTGTGGGAGATGGGACAGATATCCAGGTGTGTGCAGCTGCCCTACATGCCCGACACTCAGTCTGCCTACGCTGCCAAAGATCTGGCCTCCCATCTCCAGAGATCTAAAGAACTAGAAATCAATCACATATGGCCAGAGGCAGGGAAATCACCCAGCAAGCCTAGGGCATACTACTAGATTTAGACAACTCTTTTGTTGAATTTTAATGAAGTAATTAAGAGCTAGCTAATAGAGACTGGGCTCCACGGAGCCACACTCACAGGCCTAACCTCTTTGATATGTCCCTGTATTGGGAAGCAACTCTGTCCCTAGACGGCTTCATTAATATTCTGGCCAGCACTCTGGCTCTTTAAGAGATCTAAGCCAAAGTTTGTTAGTCTTCTGAGTTACTTGCCAAAGACGCTTTCTGAGAGAGAGAGAGGGGGGGAAGGAACAATGCTAGAGAAGAGAGAGTTTGACCCAATGATCCTATTCATAGTTCCTGCAGTCTATTCAATGTTCCTGCAGAACATTATAGGACTGCTCAGTATAGATAGATCAAAGGCATGCATTATGGCAGAAAGGGCCCCGAGATAATGACCAAGAAGAGCAGAAGCTGTTTTCATCTGGAAAATCTTGAATATCTCCCTTTGGGAGTGTCTATTAGGCAAACCTTGGTTACTAGATTACCCAGTTCTTGAAATTCCTACTCCATACTACAGTCCATAGGGATTTTTCCACAGACTCTTGAAACTTAGAGGCAATACTTTGTCACTCAAGGTCAGGGAACAGACAACAGATAACTGTCATTGTATTCTCCTCTCTTTTGTCTTCCTGTCTTTCATCACCAAATGGGAGCCTTTTTTTATTTTAAAGAAATATTCCTTCATAGTTTACAGTTGGGACCACATAGTTCAACCTCCCCACTTACCCTTATCTCTCTTCTATATTATCACTTCAAAGAATTCCTGATAAGTGAAGGCCCAATGTTGCTTTCAATGCTCCTCAAGATCCAGGCATTCAATATCTTAAAAGTTCAGTGTCTGGCATTCTGTGCTATATATGTGTACTTCTGCTAGAATAATTGCATTTCATATCTACCTTAATACATTAAAGAAAGACATCTGAGTGTGTCTATGCAAAGAGAGCAAGAGAAAGCTTGTTTTGCTTTGTTTGGTTTTGGGGGGCATCACTGCCCTCTGGTGGAAGGCTCAGCCTTGCTCCTGGAGAGCTGCTGCTGGATTTGAACTGCCAGCTCTGTGGGCTGCACTCCCGCACTCAATCATTATCCCACCGGGGCTCAGCCCTAGCTTTACACTTTGATGGTATAGTTCTGTCTCTTTGTTGTGATGAGGGTCATGCGAAGTTGCACGAGATAAAACTTCATTGAGTTATGAAACATACATACTCAAGATCACATTTGCTTTCTCATGGACTTGTTTTAATTTTTATTTTTAGTTTCAACTTGAACTTGCATATGAGCAACTGATGAGGTGTTGCACTGTAGGCCTCTAGCTTTGTCTGAGAGATAATAGTGAATCTCTCTACCATCTCCTTCAGAAGATGTTTGATCCCTGTGTATTCTATTCTTGGAAGGCCATGAATGTGTTTGTATAAAATGTCTTTCCAATGGCTATGTTGTTGGACTTGCAAAATTCTATCATATGAACTCCAGCATTGTTTCTATCACCAAGGCCATATATTCTGTCTACTAAACCTCTATGTTTCCTTCCATTCCAATCACCAGTTTATCTTCATTGCATACTTGATCCATTTCGGATGAAAGAAGTTGGTAGAATTCTTCATTGTCTTCATATTTTGTGATATTGGTGGGTGCATAAATTAGAATAATAGTCATATTACTTGGTCTCACTATTGGGTGTATATTACCCATATTTCATACAGCACTCTATTTCAGAACAGATCTTGAGATGCTCTTTTGAGGATGAATGTCATAGCAGCAATATGGCTGCCTGATTAAAAATGGCTGATACCAGTCCTTTTATCTAACTAATGCCTGGAATATTGATTTCTAAGTGTTCCTTTTTATTTTTGACAACGTCCAGCTTTCCTTGATTCATAGTGTATACTTTCTAGGTTCTGTCCTTTTAAATAGATGTTTACAGCTGTTTATGTCTTTTATTTTAAGTCATGCCACATTGGCAAATGAAGACATGAAAGCTTTATTCCATCCAGATCAATAAAGTTGATTTATTTTGAAGAAGCCGCTGTTCCCCAATCATTTTGAGTGCCTGCAAACTGGCAGATCTCACCTTCAACACTATATCAGGCACTATTCTGTTACTATACATAAGGATTCACTGTCAAATTGTTTTCAGAAGAAGATAGACAATCCCTTTTTAGTTTTAAAGCTCCACTGAAACCTGAACACACTGGTAACTGTCAATATTCAAATGACTGGTAGCATAGATTTTAGTATTTTAGCAAAGTATATGCTAAAGATCAGAAAACACCAAAAAAGGTTTTTGGCTTCCCTTAATTGACTAGGTAAAAGCAGTCAACAATGAATTATGATAAATTATGGATGACATTGTGAAAATATGTGGATTCCAGAATGTTTCATGGCGCTCCTGTGGAACTTGTGGAGGCAGATGTTTGAGGAGACCACCTGGTTAAAACACAGGAAAGGTATGTGTCAGGGCTATATGGTGTCACCACTTTCTTCAGTCTGTATGCTGGGCAGATAATTGGAGAATCTGGACTATATGAAGAAGAACCTGGCAGTGAGAGTGGAGAATGCACTCACAGCTTTCAGGATATAAGTGACACAACCTTGTTTGCTGAAAGCCAAGAGGACTTGAAGCACATACCAATGAAGATCAAAAACGGTAAGCTTCAACATAAGTTACACCTGAAAATAAAGCCCCAAACCCACAACCAAACCAATAAGCAACGTTATGGTAAATGGAGAACAGATTGAAATTGTGGAGGCTGTCACTTTATTTGGATCTACAATTAACAACATTAGAAGCAGCAGTTAAGAAATTGAATGACCTATTACATACTTGAATGCCATAAAATCTCATGTGAAGGATGTCTTTAGAGTGTTACTAGGCAAAGACGCCACCTTGAGGATTGAGATGTTCCTGATACAAGCCATGGTATATTCTGTCATCCTACCTGCCTGTAAAATCTGAGCAATTAACAAGGAGGATGTATTCATTGTCTATGAAGCCCAGGTGGTGTACGATCTAAGTGTTGGTCTGTGGCCTGCATGGTCAGCAGTTCAAAACCACCAGCACCTCCTTGCGAGAAAGACTGTCTTACAGTCAACAGCGACAGTCTTGGAAAGCCATAAGAGTCGATATGCATCAGTAGTGACTCAATGGCAGTGAGTAAGCATGGTCTGATCATGATGACTACAATGATGGAATGAAGTAACGGTGCTTTGAATTATGCTGACAATGAATATTGGAGACAACACAGACTTCCATAAAAATAAAGGCATCTCTTAGTCAAAGCCCAACCAAAATGCTCCTGGAAATTGAGAATGGTGAGACTTATCTCATGCACCGAGGACATGTGAGCAGCAGAGGCCAGTCCCTAGGGAAAGACATCATGCCTGAAAAAATAGAGGGTAAGCAAGAAAGGAGAAGACCCTCAACTCAATAGTCATATAGGGGTCGCAGCAAGGATAGGCAAGTGCCGCATCAACATTGCCCAACACGCAAGCACAGCAATGTGGTGAGGCTCAGACAATGCTTTTGCAAGGTCGCACACAGGATCCCTGTGAGTTGGAACTGAATTGATAGTACATAACAACAACAATGCACAACATCTGAGGAGATCGAAGCCAAATCTGGGGACAATGCCCCTGAATAGTTCTATAGTATTGGTGCTCAGCTATCCCTGTACAGGTGACTAGCATTACTTGGATACTAGATAAAGAGTACCTAGGACCTCCCTATATGGTCTTTTACAGTTCCTGTGAAATGGCAATTATTTGAAAACATTGCTGCTTCACTTGGAAAAGTACCACGTGACATCCATTGTCTAAGTACTTTTCAGGTTATTAAAACTCTTTGCCCTATATTTGATACCAACTCCTACTGACTCTGTAGGACAGAGAAGAGCTGTCCCCCAAAAGCCATGATCGTGACAGAAGCACAGCCACATCTCTTTCAAACAGATTGGTGACTTAAAAGTGCCTGCCTTTTAGCAGCCAAATGTTTAACCCTTGTACCACCACAGTTCCTACCTCATAGGTAATAAATAGCTAACATAAATCTGAAATCAACTCCGTAGGTGCCATTGCTCTCACCATTTTAGGGTCAGCAGGTAGACTTGTAACTATCTATGAGAATTTTTTTTCTCCTTTTGTTTGTGGCTTGTTTGTTTTCTTTCACCCCATGTCTATCTATATAAGATAGACAGGGCAAACAATCCTGAGGAGAAAACAATGGGACTGGCAGGTCCAGAGGACATGGGAGAGGAGGGGGCGGGAAGAGCCAACAAATCCAGGGATAAGGGAACAACAGAAGATCTAAAATTCATGGCAAAGAGGACATATAATGCCTGGTGGAGTAAAATGAAGTGCAATGTATCAGAGAGGAATTACTGAAAACTGAAAGGAGAGTGAGCATAAAAGTGGGATAGGAGTAAGGTGAAAGGAAAGAAATAGAAGGCAAAAGATATTTAGAGAGATATAGGCATGTCTGTATGTAAATATAATAATTTGTAAAGAAATGGATAGAGACCAATGTATATATGTCAAGTACTAAGCTAGCAGATGCACTTGAGACCTCTCTTCAAGGCCTCCCTTAACACAAGAACCCTTTGTTTTAATAACCTGACACTTTTTGATACTCACCTTCCTGACAAGATTGCTGAAGACATAAGCAAATGTGAAGAGAGAAGACGGTGCCTATTTATCAAAAGATATAGCATCTGGGGTCCTAAAAACTTGAAGTTAAATAAGCAGCCATCTAGAGGGGAAGGACATAAGCCCACTCAAAAGAAGCACACCAGTCTGTGTGATAATGAGGTATCCACGGGACCAGGTATCAGGTATCAAAAGGTACAAAACAACTATATAGATGTGAACAAGGGGGTTTTAATGAAGACTCAAAACTCATCTGTAGACAATTGGATATCTCCCCACAGAAGCATTATAAGGAAGGGATGATTCAACCAAGGTGCAAAACAGAGACCATTTCTCTAGTATCTGAATGCTTCCTTCCACCACCACCTACCCACCCAACCCCCCTACCATGACTAAATTCTACCTTATAAATCTGGCTAGACCAGAGAACACACGTGGGCACTGATAAGGGCTCTCAATACATGAAATTCAGGAAATATATAGCCCTCAGAAACAGTAGTGGGAGTGGTAATATCATGAGAGTGGGGATTGGTCAGGGAGGGGGAACAGGGAGAAAGGAGGAACCGATCACAAATCTGGATATATACACCCCCAAAAGGGGACAAATAACAGAAATGTGGGTAAAGGGAGACAAAATACAGTGTAAGATATGAAATAATAATATAAAACCGATTCAAGGTCTCCTGAGGCTGGGAGGGGGAGTGTGGGAGGGGGAAAAAGGGACTTATACCAAAGGCTCAAGTAGAAAATATTTTGGAAATGATGATGGCTACAAATAAGAAAATACACTTGAAATAATTGATGTATGTAATATTATAAAGGCTGTAAATGCTCCAATAAATGATTTATGAAAGAAATAAAAAAGAGAGAAAGAGAGAAAAAGAAAGAGCAATGGAAGTAACATGTCTCTGAGGACACTGGAAGATGGGAGTGGAGGGAAGGGGACTGATAGCAATGATGACTTATAACCCACTGGAGGGGAATGAATAGCAGAGCTGTAGGTGAATGGATAAATTGGATGGGGTAGAATATGGATATATATATATATATATATATTAGAATAATCATATGTAACAATAATAGCAAGGATTCCTGGGGGGAGGATAGGAGAGGGAGCTGATTTCAAGGAGTTCAAGAAAAAAGAAAATGTTTGGAAACTGATTGCGGCAGCAATTGTACAATTATGCTTGATCTATTTGAATTAAGGAATGTTATGACATCTGTAAGATCTCCAAATAAAATGATGAGTTTAAAAAGAAAGAAAGATTGGGCTGAGCCCCAGTGGCATAGTGGTTGTGCACGGGACTGTGGCCCACTGAGACGGAGGTTCAATTCCAGGGGCTGGGTCTCCTACTCCCACCGCCAGAGAGCAGTGATGCCCCCCTCCCAAAAAAAGAGCAAGAAAGGAAGATTAAATCACTTGCCCAAGGTCACACAGTCAATAGTTGGTCGAAACTGAATTAGAACCTAGGCTTCCTAATACAAAAGCTCATCTGCCATAACACTACATTATTTTGTCCAATGTAAAGAAAGATGAGTTAAACTTCATAAGCCTTGACCACAGCTATTCAATGTCATAATCACTATATTAATAGCATAGCTACAGGTATAATATTCTTTTACAGAAGTTTTCCACAAGTTACATCTCCTAAGTTCTTTAGAACATCTCTGTGAAACAATTTCTTACAATGTCAGGATGAGACCACAGAGATCTCAAATCTTAGGCCCACATCTGCTCCTATCCCCAGCCCTCTTCTGTGTTCCTGCGTCTTCCAGAAAGTAGCACAGTTAATGTCAAATGCTAAGCAATCACTAACTCTTATGCCCCCCACCTGGAAACAGTGGCCTGAATTGCCTACTCACACCCAGGGGCTGGCTAGACTTGAGGAAGAGGGTGGACATGTTGAGAAGCAGCAGTCTATAGTCTTCCTGAAGAAGTCCTTGGGTATCTTCTTAACTTCCAATGACAAAACTAGGAATTCTTAAAAAAAAAACTGAGTGTTCCCTCAGTAATCTTTAAAATAAGTAATTTGCACAATTTATTGTCTGTCTCACTCCTCTCACAGAAGGAAACGGAGTATCTCACAGAAGGTTATGGAGTAATGAAAGCAAATAAGCACTTGTTGACATAACATAGGGATAGAGCTGGCAATTAGGGAACATAAAAGGTCATGTGATATGAGAAAAAGTGCCTTGGTGGCATAACGTGGAAGCAGTTGAATGCTAACAGGGATCCATGTTTCTAATTCATCAGCTGCTCACACAGACCGAGTGGTGGCAGTCTGCTTCTCTAATCATGCACAGTCTCAGAAACCTATGGAACTGAGGTCTAGAGCTTAACTACGCTGCAGACTCAACTTGATGGGATGGGCTGGAGCAGGTGGAGGAATGAGGGCTGGCAACGGAACCAGTCATGTGCATAGAGTGACACCCTAGCAGAGTGGGAGGGGGGCTTCAACAAGTTTAGGGTAAAATTCCATTATCTTGGATTTTTTTTCCACAAACTTATGAAACCAACTCCCCCCCCCCATATGTGATATTCTATCATCACTGATTCAAATGACTTTTCCAATCCCTAGAATGCTCTTAACGATACAAATATCTCTGCCTAGTTTTATTTCTCTTGTCTATATAGAATCAGGTTCAGGGGCATCTGCTGTCAGCTAGTCTTGACAGGTTGGAATCCTATGCAAGGGCCTCACTGTGTGGGGAGGAATTGGGAGCAGAGCATGGGAAAGAAAAAGAGAGAGGGAATTTAATTACATCATCAATAGGCATCTCGAGAGAAAAAATGCTATGCTCCAAGTTGTGTTCCTCAGTGACCCTCCAAGAAATGCTCAAGACATTTCTTCAAGTTCTTTGGCAACCAGTGTCAACCTGAGTGGTCAATACCTATCCTTCTCCTGGTCTCTTCTTTTTCTTCCCATCCTAGATGTCCCTGCAGAAAGGTCATCGGGGTAACATTAATCTGACCATGGACCCCTGTTGTCATTGCTGGGTTAAGTGTGGGACTTCCAAGTGTCATGTCTTGGATTCAAGTTTGCCAAGCGCTCCAGGGAAGAAAGATGAATCTGTCTGCTCCTATAATGACTGACAGTTGAAGAGATCTTATAAAGAAACCTTCAGAGTCCCAATCAACTCAATGGCATTGGGTTTGGTTTGTTGTTTTGGAGCAGATTGAGTATTGAGAACAGAAAAGGGGTAGACTGTGGCTACTCTATGTTTTCAGGGATCTCTATAGCCAACAGAGTCATCTTGTGCAGAAAATCAAAAATTCCTCACCAAGATGCTTATTATCAGCCCTACTAAAGATCTGGAATGACTGTATTTTCCTGTTGTGTCTCTCTCCTCTAACAAATCCCCTGAAACAGCACAGCAGTCAGCAACTGCTTGAAAACAGTGCTACATAACAAACAATCCACAAATGACATTCACTTATAACAGTAAGCATTGTGGGTTCTTTTCTTTTCTTTTTTTTTATTTCTCCTCGGTGATCTGTGGTTAGGTTGCTTTTAACTTGTCTCAATTGGGCTCACATAGGATTAGGGTAGGACTGATAATTGGGCTCAAATATACCTTGTTTTCCAGGACAAGTTCTTCTCATGGCAGACAACAGAAATGCAAGAGGCTGAGTTAAATCAATCGATCACATTTAAAATCTCTGCCTCTGCCATGTATTTTAACATCTCATTGGCTAAAAACAAATCAAAATATGGCCATGAACAACACCACTGGGGCACAGCTCTATACCCATCTGAACTAGTGGGAAGTATTCCAAAGTCACAGTGCAAAGCTCATGAATGTATAATTCTATTAGAGGCAAGGAGAAAAGAGTTGTGATCAATAATCCAATCTACCCACAGTCAGTAATAACTAATTTACTGTTGGAGACAAGTTCCCCAAACCTCAGATACCCTGACAAAGCAGGGACTCGGAGACCCAAGACAGAGGATCAATCGGCCAATCAGCCACACTTTCCCTCTATTGTGGACTAGCACAATGATGGTCTATTGTCCCCAGAAAGCGGCTGAGAACAGAAAGGAAAACAGTTTGTATTGTGTCTTCCTGGCTTTGTTCTAGGCTCCAATGGAATACAAATTGGAGTCTTGCTAGTGTTGGGGAGAATTCAGGTGAATCATTTTTGTAGCGGGCCTAGTAACCAGCATTTACTAGAGTCAAATATCAGGAAGTCAAACCTATGTATCCACTTTCCCTCTCCACTCTTTCAGCACAGACAGCAGTGTCCCCCTCAGGGGCTGCTGGAATCACCCAGGTCTCATGTTCACTACCTTATATTGATAACTTCCATTTTCAGAGGGGGTTACCATGGAATAGGTTATGTTACAGATAAAGTACAATGAAATCAGATAACTCTGAAAATCATATAGCTAGAAATCAATTCTGTTTCCATGTTCTTCCTTCAGAAAGAAGTTGGGCCTTAATACGTGAAATCTTCCTCTTCCCCGAACTGACTGGTGGCTAGAGAGGTTGATTGGAGAGTAGAATGGAAAAAATGGAGAGGAATCTAGCCCAAGCCTCTGAAGAATCTCAGAATGTTCATTTTGTTCATTCATTCATTCCGATAATATCTCCTGTACCCCTGTGTTAACAGGTGCACGCTCATGCCAGGTCTCAAAGTTATAAAAGTAAGTAAGTATCAGCTATTCTGATACACAATTTTCAACTACTAGTTTTCATTTTGGGGGTCCCGCTCTCACCATTTGCAAGTTAGCTACAATGAAAATTGCCAGAGGGTTATGATGAAAATTAAGTAAGGGTTGAGTGCAGAGCTGAATTTTCAGTGCCTCTGAGGAATAGACACAATGATCCTTATTTTGTGATTTCAAATCTCAGCTTGCTATCTGATTGCTTCTCTTTACCGTACCATCCGTGAGCGATAACAGAGTTCAGGAGCAAAGAGTCAAGGGCAGAAATCATGGGTCAAGAGAAGAGAAAATCTGCCATGGGTGTGAAAGACAGCGTTCCAGGTCAGAGTCTAAAAAAAACCTAGAATCATAGGCATTCTTGGAAATGAAAGTGAATACGCATTATGGGTTTGGGAAATGGTGTGTTTATGGATTGTTACAGGTTCAGTGTGTCTGCTCCAGACTATTGTTCCATGGCTGGACCATGAGGGAGAGGGATAACTCCCCTGTAGTGATTGCACAGTAATGTTGTCTCAAACCCACCATGTTAGATCAACATGAGTTGTCTCAATTATACTAATACTGGGGAAAGAGAGACACTGCACTTTCCCCTATATATATACTCATTTCCTGGGCAGTTCAGTATTTCTTCCATTGAGATCTTGGGAAACTCCTGTAAGAAGTTTTTCTTTCTTTTTTAAATCCATTGTCATCAAGTCAGTTCCAAGACATGACACCCTATAGGTGTACAAGAGAACTGCAATTTATAGGACTTTCAGGGTTGTGATTTTTTGGAAGCCGACAGGGGACCTTTCTAAAGTGCCTCTGCTTTGGGTTGAACTGCCAAACTTTTAGTAATTGAGTGCTTAACTGTTCATGTTACACAGTATTCTTGTAAGAATATCCAGCACCAGCAGGTTAATTTAGACTCGTAGAAACCCTATGAGGGGCCCCCAGATTTTTGTAGATCTTCACAGGAACAGACAGTCTCACCTTGCTCCCACGGAATGCTGGTGGGTTCGAACCATCAACTGTGGGGTGTGCAATCCAACTTGCAAGGCTAAACCCACCGTCATCAATTAGATTTTGACTCAAAAATACCAAAGAGGTAGGTAGGCCTTCTGAAAAGGTTCCTTCTAGTTCTGGTGTATAACTCAAAAAAAAAAAAAAAAGATCCCAAACCCATTCCTCTTGGGAACCCAATGTCTCTGTAGCAGACAACCTTCTGCATTGCAGAAGCCAAGATACCTTTTGGCTACACGTTCTGCCCTCTAGTCATAATCCTGCTGCCAAGTTTAAACTAATGCTGAAGAATCAGGATGGTTCTTGAAAAAAGACAAAATGTCCTGTCTGCCTGAGAAGTCTCAGAGCTCTTCAGCAGGAAGAGAGCAGGAAAGTGAGTCAAAAGCCATGCCCGGAGGGATGTCTCTTGAGAGGAAGAGTTTCTCTTCCTACCACATTCTTCTCTGTGGAGCAACCTGAAAGGATGAGTGTAGAGAGGAGGAAGAGAGGTAACTAGGGACCCTGCATGGAGGATATCTCCATGAAGAGGCTGGCCATCAGTCTCATGGCTTTCCTTTAAGGGAGGAAGCACCTGGGGACAACCCAGCCTCTTTTGTTGCTCTTTACAGAGCTTCCATATATTTTCTATGATAAAATGCGACTGAGGTCAGAGAGAGCCCTAGGGGAATTCTTAAAAGTCATCACAGAAAGAGAGTTGCCGTTCGAAAATAAAATGTCGAGAGAGCTACAAAAACTCTTGACTAGAATTTTCTGGAACAATGAATAATTCTTCCTGTCAGCACTCTTGCTGATATTCTTTTTAATACGTTTGAAAAGAAAAGACATGTTGTCAGTCTTTTTCACGCTTCCTGCTTCTTCAGCTCCAGGAGGCTCTGGCTGGTGAAGTGGCCAGCCTGGGGCTCACACAGCAGCCCGTGCTCTCTAGAACATAGCTCATATCACACCAGATTGCCGTTGTCCTTGCCTCCTGCCTCTGAAGGGAAGAGTATTTTCAGCCTTGTTCATTCTGGCTGATGGGAGGCTATTAAGGTTTAGTGAATAATAAATAGCTAAAGTTCCATTTTATTTAGGAAAGTCTTTTCTGAACCTCTTCTCCCTACATGCCACCCAGAATTCCTCTTATTTGACTTTTGGGAGCTTGCTTGTCCAAAGTTCACGTGCTCTCAGGAGACTTTCAGCCTGGTACTGAGCTCAGGTTTAGTTCTGATCAGTAGGGGGCTCAGCAGCTCCTATACAGGGGCCGTAATCAGCAAGTCTCTGTGCTCCATCCCCGGCACCTCTACTGGAACAGGAAATCAAAGTGCTTGCTCAGTCAGGCCTTACCCAAGATATTGGCATCATTGGTACATGTTATGCCCCCTCCATAGCAATCCTGATAATACTGACCATCAAAATCAGAATTGGGTCAAAGCAGAGAATGCGTGAAAAATGGTTTCTTGGGCTTTATTTGCTACTCAAAGACATTCAACAACGTGCATCCTGAGGAACCCGTAGGTGAATTAAGAAGTGGTGATGCAAGCAGAACAAGTGGACACTCCAGGATTTAACATCGGTACACATATGCATCGGAGTTGTGTTCTTTCACCATGCTGATTCAACCTGTATGCCGAGCAGAGAATCAGAGATGCTGAATTAGGTGAAGACGCATTTGGCAGCACAATTGAGGGAAGGTTTGTTGTTGTTGTTGTTATTGCCGTCAAGTCTGCTCCAACACATAGCAATGCACAACCTGTGTACCACAGAAGGAACCAATGCCCAGACCTGTGACATCCTCACAGTTGTTTCTAGGCTTGAGCCCATCATTGCTGCAGCTACAGTATGAAATCATCGCCTCGAGGGTCTTCGTCTTTTTCACTGCCCCTCTACTTTACAAAGGATCGAGTCTTTATCCAGGGAATGGTCTCTCCTGAAAATATGGACAAAGTATGGATCGTGAAGCCTAACTGTCCTTGCTGTTAAGGAGTACTCTCACCTTAATTCTTTTAAGACAGGTTTGCTGGTCCTTTTGGTAGTTCTTGGTATTTTCAGTATTTGTCACCCGTTTCATACAGATGATGGGCAGGTGAGAAAACATGGCTTGGTGAACAGTTGGAGGACTTGAAGCCCTTGAAGCCCTTGTTGCTAAAGATCAAAGACTGTAGCCTACAGTACAGATTGCAGTTCAATGTATAGAAACCCAAATCCTCCCAACGGGACCAGTAAATGGCAGCATGATAAATGGAGAAAAGATTGAAATGGACAAGAATCTCCTCTTGCTTGAATCCAGAATCAAAGTTCACGGAAGCAGAGTCAAAAAATAAAATTATAATCTTCATTGAGAAAATCTACTGCACGGGATGTCTTTATAATGTTAACGATCAAGGATATTCCTTTGAAGTGCATCTGACCCAAGACGTGGTATTTCCAATCACTTTACATGCAAGTGAAAGTGGGACACTGAGTTAGGAAGACCATAGAAAAGAATTGATCGTTTGAATTATGATGCAGGGCAAAGGATATTGAAATACCATGTATCATCAGAACAAATCAACTTGTCTGAAGAAATATACCCAGAATGCTCCTTAGAAATGAGGATGGCTAGATTTCATCTCAAGTACTTGGGCATTTTATCAGAAGAAACCAGTCTCTGGAGAAGAATACCGTATTTGGTAAAGAGGAGGGACAGCAAAAAAAGGAAGACCGTGAAGGAATAGAGTGACAGGGTGACTGCAACAATGTGCTCAAGCATCATTGCGGGACTGGTGCAAGACCAGGCAGTGTTTCATGCTGTGGTGCAGAAAGTTGCTATGATTTTTGTGGTAGTTATATAGTCATTTGTCAATTTGTGGATTAAAAAGGTAAGGGTGGAGTCTAGCCTGTCAATCAGATCATAGACAATAAGGTTTCTGTGTGGGCTTGGTCTTCTCTTGAAAATGATGGGAAATCTGATACTTCCTCCTTGGAGAAAGGAGACACCTCCTTCTCTTAGTTCACTCCCTTGGAGACTCTATACTGACAAGACTGATTTCCCTGGGAGACACTGCAGCTGACAAGATACCTGGAGCTACCCCAGTGCCCTGAGTTGGACAAGCCACAAGGATGCAACCAGACCTCTGAAGCAGGAGAAACCGCAGAGAGATCCCTGCCAGAGTTGAGATGCTTACAATGTCACTGGATCCAAAGACTTTCTTCCCACTGGCTTGTGCTCACTCTGCATTTGGCATCATTGATGTGTTTCATGAATCTGAAGAGAACTTTATAGATTGGTAACAGACATATAGGCTAATATCGGATTTATGACCTTGTACTGGAGTGGATTGGGATGTTTTCTTAATGTACAATTGCTCTTTATATAAAACTCCCTCTTACATACATATGTTTGCTTATGAATTTGTTTCTCTAGTCTACCTGGATTACCACAGATTTAGAATCTACTTCACAGCCTTTAGCAACAAAACAAGTTCAAGATCATAAACACTGACTTTTGCCCCCTGTTCCAAATCAGAATGAAGCACAATCTTTAGACAATATTCTAGTCCTGTCCTCCAATCCTATTTCCCTGCACATAGCTCCAGTCTCAGAGCAATGACTGGAAGTGCAAGGAAGGTAGGGTGGAAGAGCAGTGAGAATTCACAGCAGGTCAATCCTTCTGCCACAGGGAGGGAAACTGTTGGCCTGGAAGAGACAGCTCAGCATCAACTATGGGTGACAGTCACACTCTCGAAACAACCCCACTGCCATGAATGAATCTCTCTCCACCTCTGCCCCCGGATCATTTCCACTTCTGCTCACTGATCATTCTGATCATATCAACATCAGATCATAACTTTCTGAAACCGTTGGCAGTTGCTTTAAAGGTATTAAGGTACAGAGAGAACTGAAGAGGACAAGAAGCCTTTCATAAGATTAGCTAACATTGTAAGGGTTCCAATGCCTGGAGCTTTGGTAGCACAGTGGTTATGCATTGGGCTGCTAACTGCAAGAGCAGCAGTTCAAACCCACCATCCACTCTGTGGGAAAAAGAGGAAGCTTTACATTCCAGCAAAGACTTACAACCTCAGAAATACATAGAGCAATGATCCTCCACCTTCCTAGTGCCGCAGCCCTTTAATATAGTTCCTAATGTGATGGTGCCCTCCCACCATAAAAATTATTTTTGTTGCTATTTCATAACTGTAATGTTGCTACTGTTATGAATCAGAATGTAAATATCTAATATACAGGATATACTTTCATTGTTACAAATTAAACATAAATCATAGTGGCCAAGCACAAAAGCAATATGTAATTATATATTGTAAAGTATTTATTTCTAGTATACAAATAAATGAAATTTTGTCTCGAGGCATGGTTTAGCATGGGTAACCGTCCACACTGCAGTACTCGCATGTGAGCGTATCGGCATGTAGTCGGACCCACCTGGAGAAGGATAAGAGGAATGGTAACTCCTAAGACCATCGGAAATATGTGTTTTTCAATGATCTTAGGCGGCCTCTGGGCTAGGATCATTCGACTCCCAAAGGGGTCGTTACTCACAGGTTGAGAACCACAGGCATATAGGCAATTCTACCCTGTCCTGTGGGGTCGCTAAGGGTCACATTGACTCCATGGCAAGGAGTCCATTTTGTTTTGTTTTTCAAGGGCAGGAACTCTCAAAATGACAGTCCCTTGTTCACCCAGGACTTCTTTCCTCTTGTTGTAATCAGTCTAGAAGTAGATGCTAGATAACTAGGCAAAGCAGATGCAGTCATCTGTGTCACAGTCTCAGCGTGCATGACTGTCCGATTTGAATTGGGAGCCCAGACTCACACGGAAGAAGAGTGCTGAGGAGAACACACTAGGAGCAAATTGAGTGGCTCAAGTAACACCTAACATTCATTGCAGCAGCAATTTACATAAAGGCTAGTGATCACCTGCAGCTATAGATTTCTAAAAGAGGCCAAGCCTGAGCTGGCTCCCAAATGAGGCGCACATTAAGCAGAGAGAAGGGTCAGAGAATTTTAAGTAGGAAATACCAAGTCGGCGAACGTCTGGTGGTAGACTCGGCAAACTCTAAAATGTTAAACTACAGCAGAATGGGCTATTCAACCCCACAGTGTGAAATGATGCTGTCTTCTTAGGCATGATATTAGTTTAAAATAAAATAAAACCATTTCCTGCTTGATTACAGTTGGACTCGGAGAACGATTCTCAGTCTGACCCTCGGTAGTGTTTAAAATAGTGGAAAAGAGCAGATAAGGCATTGAATAAAATAAATGTTTCCAATCTCACTCCCGTTACTGCTGAATGCAGCAGTGGACTAGAAAGGTAGGTCGCTGCTGGCATTCTCAGTCATAAGAAATTTAACGACGGATGGAAATGGATAAAATCAAGATGCTCAGATAGAACGGGGAGGCTTCAATATCTCAGAAAATTAGGATACTTGTAACCAATTTTAGAAGGGCCGGATTACAGCTAAATAGGATTTTAAGTCTATTGTAAATGAAAGGAAATCTAATTTAACCGGGCCACATCATTTTCACTGAAACGCGATAAATGCTAATTTCTTGCTGGGCACCGGTGATAGCGTGTGATAGCTGTTTGTGAGGTGCTCGAGTATGACCATTCTCAAGCTGGCCTCTTCGCAACCTCAGGCTGATGCTGGGACACCCATTTTTTGACACTGAGAGAGCAATGAAGAAGAATGGCATTACTCCTTTTGCTCCAGGGCCTCATGAAGTGGTACCTCCAGGGCAGGGAGCCACCTTTCAGAACCACCCCTTCCTCTCTGCTAGACTTGCAGCAGAGCTGCAAACATGTATTCCAATGTCTGGATTTTAAGATCTCGCCTTATTTTACATTTTCTATTATGCCTGAGATCTGATTCCAAGCTTCCAAAGGCAGAGTATTCATGAACTCAAAAGCCAAGGGGCAGCAAAAACCCACTGCCATCGATTCTGACTCAAAGTGACCCTATTAGGGAATAGATTGCTCAATAGGGTTTCAGAAGAAAGAGGAGCTTATACCAAAGGCTCAGCTAGAAAAGATTTGGAAATGAAGATGGCAACATGTGTACAAATGCGCTTGATGCAAAGGCCGTACAGAATGTTATAAGAGCTATAAGAGCTCCCAATAAAATCATGAAAAAAAAACACTTCATGGAAGCAAACTGCCTGAGCTTTCACCCACATAGTGCCTGGTGGGGATGAACGACTGACCTTCTGTTTTCTCTGCTGAGTCACTAGGGAATTAAAGGGATCTAAAGGGAAACATAGATCTAGGCCAAGGACTAGTGTAGCAAGAACTGATCAATGAGCATGGTATACAACACATCTTGTACAAAGAAAGCATGGCATGTGTGTTATTGCTAGTATTAGTCAAATCCCCAAGTTTTCCATATCTTTCCACACTCTTTCTTATAATCCTCTAATAAAATAATTCAAGTACCTACTTAAATTTCTCACCACATATTTATCTGTGTGTACAAATATGTTGTGGTTTCAGAGACCCTTTGGGCATTGAGTTGTTTCTGACTCGTAGTCACGCCCCCCCCCCCAGAAGAAAGTGTAAAACTGCCCCCGGGTGCTTCCAAGGCTATCAGTCATGGGTGAAGCATTCTGTGGCTCGTGGGTCAGAACGCTGGTCTTTTGGTGAAGCATTGAGCCACCCTGTGGTTTTTGCTGCTATGGGTGTTAGGAACCCTCAGTTCCTGCTTGCAGTGACCCTGGGCATGAAGGTAACACTGCATGGTCCTCTGCCGGCTTTACAATTGTTCTTACATGTGAACCCATTGCTGTAGCCACTGTGTCAACCTATCTTCAGGAGCCTGCCTCTTTTTCTTGTTTTTGTTTGATTTTAACTCCTCACTCTATTGGGAGCTCTTAGAGATGTCATCATATTCCATAAGCCCAATCGCTCAAACCTAATGGTGCAAAGGCTGAGTCAGTTTCAAAGCAGGTTCTTTCTTCTTGAACCCTTTGATATCCCCTTCCTCCCCCATGGAACCCTTGTTGTTACTGTTATGTATGATTATTATTATTATGAATATTCTATGATGATTCTCTATCTATGTTCACCTACAATTCTGTGACTTGTCCCCTTGAGTGGGGTTCGACAGTCATCATTGCTCAGTTCCCCCTTCCTCCCCTCGTCTTCCCACATCCTCAGGTCATCATTACACTCATTGCAGTTTCTGTAGGGTCCTCTATCCTGGCATTCTTGTATTAAATGACCTGTCTTATATGCCTGAACACACATAGGTCTAACAGTATTTATGAGTGAAACATAAGCCTTAATAGTAAGGATAGGAAATATTAATGAGCCAGAGGATATGTCTGACTTTCATTAGTACTTTACTTCTCCATGAATTTTTCTTTCTTTCTTTCTTTCTTTTTTCTTTTTTTTTTTTGTGAGCATCACTGCTCTGCCTGAATTTTTCATTCCCCTCAATGCAGCTCCTCTGTGAAAGTTTGTACAATTGTCTTATAGATGAGTTTTGGGTCTTCATTTTGTCCATGCTTCTTCACATTCATTTAATTGCTTGTTTTTGAACTTCTGATACCTATTATCATCAATACCTCATGATCACATAGGCTGGTGTGTTTATTCCATGTGAGGTTTGTTGTGTCCTTACTCAATTGCTACTTGTTTGTCTTTATAACACCAGATGCTATATATTTTTTTAATAGCCAGGGACCATCTGCTTTATTCACCACATTTGCTCATGCACCCATTTTGTCTTCAGCAATCGGATTGGAAAACTGAGTGTTACAGAGTTCCACATTATTAGAATAAATCATTCTTGTACTTAGGTGATATTTTAGTAGAGACTTAAAGTCCATCTGCTTCCTTATTGAATTTACATATATACATATACATGGATATACAAAAACCTATATTTATCTAACTATATATAACTATATAAATAAAATGCTTGCTTTCTTCTTCTTTCCTCTTTTTCTTTTTTATTTCTTCCTGCCACACTATTATACTTACCCATCATTCACCTCTCAGTAATTCCTCTCAGATACTTTTTGATTGATCGAATCCAACCGTGAACACTGCACCTTCCTGACAGTCAATTTTATAACCCTTATTATTCACCTGCCATTGTTGACTCATCACTCCCCTCCCCCTGCCTCCTTCCCTTCCGTGACCCACTACCACAAACCATCAGTCCCACTGCTATTTCCATGGAGAGACTTGTCCTGTCTTCATATTTAGATTGATATATGTAACGAAAAGGAAAGCAAGGAAGAAAGGAAGGAAGAAACAAAGAAATGAAGAGAAAAGAACAAAAGAAAGAAAAACAGCTATATAAAAAGTTCCAAGTCTAACTGATGTCTAGACCCAGAATATATGAATATCTCTCTGCTAAATCGTGAGCAGGACCTCTTACAATTCCTCGGCCCTTTTCTTTTAGGATTCCATATCCTGTGAGCCACTTACCTAACATCGCTTATACCTTGATAGTCCTCAGCCTTTGTGTCCAATAAGAACACACATACCCTGCATGTCTGTGTTAGTGGGGGTAAACTAGAGAAACAAACTCATAGACATGCATAGAGATATAAGTGTACGACTTATATACAAGAGGAATGGAACATTGAGAAAGCATCCCAGCCCAGTCCAGTTCAAAGTCATAAGTCCAATATTAGCCCATATACCTGATATCAGTCTACAAAGTCTCCTTCCAACCTACGAAGTCACAGGCCAGTGGGTGCATAGTCCCAGTGCTGGCAGGGGTCTCCCCAGGGCTCATCACTTCCAGGGCTCAGGGTCCATCAACAGCATTCAGTAGTCGTAGAAGCAACTCAGTGCTGGCAAAGGTCTCCACATGGCTTCTCCAGCTTCAGAGGTCTGGTCCCATCAGGGTAAGGCCATGTGGCTTCTCCTCCAGCTCCTCAGATGCTGCCATCTTGTCTTCTCTGTAGTCCATTGTCTCTGATACTAACTCCCAACAATTGAGGATATAGCTTCTCATCTCCACAAGGGAAATATCGCGAGATTTCCCAGACGTATCAGGAGAAAGCCGTGCCCACATGGAAGCCACATTGGCTACTCAATGGCTATCTCCAGATTAACAGGCTAGACTCCACCCCTCCATCTCAATCATGAAATTAACATAAGCACATGACCTCCACAATGTCCCTGTTGTTCTTCCTGCAGTCAGCAGTGGAAAGGTCAAGAGTCTCCCCATACCCTGTTACACCTTTAGACTTTCAGTGTGCCCCCTACACACACACACAAACCCAGTGAGTAACCCTCAATCAGTTCAGGTGAGGTGATCAGTGCTGCCCTCTAAGTCAGAAGTCTAAGTCTACAGTTGGGGCTGGGATGGGAGGTTTCTCAATATACAATTGCTCTCTGGCATAAAGTTCTCTCTAACACACAAAAGATTGCCTCTGGATGTGTTTCTAACATCAACTTGATCATACACCGTGATACAAGAGAAACAAGTCATTACTCCTTTTCACTGCCCCTCCCATTTACCCAGCATGATGTTCTTCTCCAGAGACTGGCTCTCCTGACAACTTGTGCAAAGTATGTGATTCCCAATCTCACTAATCCTAAAGAGCATTCTGGCAGTACTTCCTCCAAGACAGATTTGTTATTGTTGCTGTTCTTTTGGCAATCTGTGGAACTTTCGGTGTTCTTTCCCAAGACTATCATTCAAATCTGATCTTTCTTCGATCTTCCTTCTTTAGGGTCCACTTTTCATACATATGAAATAATGGAAAATGCCATGGCTTGGGGCAGTTGCATCTTAGTCCTCAAAGTAAGAGCCTTATTTTTCAACACTTTGAAAAGTGCCTGTGCAATGCATCATGTGATCTCTTGACTACTCCTTCCATGAACACTAATTTGGGATCAACAACACTCATGAAGAATTAGTGCTCTTGGTATTAAGCAACCTTATATAAATACAAGCATAAGTATAGGAAGAAAAGTAAAAAGTAAAAGACATTTAGTTTCTCTCATCAGTCACTTTCTTTCTTAATAGGACAAAAGCATATGTACCACAACTATCACAGTGTTATGTTCAAGATGTTCCTGTGTATTCTGTTTCTAAGATGTTCTCAAATTTCAGGTGGGGGTGCCTTCAGTCAATCTCATTGGGCCAATTTCATTCAGTATGAAAATAACACACATGGAAGAACAGTAGGATAATTATTCAACAACAACAACAAAAACCAAGGTGTGAAGAATTCACTGGACCATTATACCGGATGAGTTTTTTCAAAAGGCCAGTAAATAAAAAGAAATTCTGCCATTTTGTTTTTGAAACCGTTTTAAGCTATCTCTTCCACTTACTGTCCAGTTTCCAAGCTAAATACTTTGAAACAATACAGTGAATTGCAATGATTTAGCGAACAAAAATGTCAGGATATTTTGTAATTGCCATCAGTTATTTAAATTCAGTGTCTATGACACAGCTTTTATAACCGAAGCACATGATGGACCTTTTACTCAATCTACCCCATGTATGTACCAGAGTATATGCTTGCCTTCATATGTGTGTTTTAAAAATATATTGTAATAAAGCACTAGTCTTAATACAGTCAGCTGGCCATCAAAACCTATCCAATGAGAGGTTCTGAAGAGGCTAGAAGTCCTTTTCCAGGTGGTTTAGATTATCATAGAAAACACAAAACATTTTTGATACTATCTACCTTGAATAAACTTCAGACTACATTGGTGCACCCCAGACTCAATGCAAGATTTTCCCTTGTGCATGCTGGCCCTGAGATGTTCTCTCATATCAGTTGGGATATACCCAAGGTGAGTTTTCTGTTTTGTTTTGTTTTTGCAATGAGTGAATCTGCTGCAGAAGACCACGTCAAAGTCCTGAAAAGCAAGGATGCGACTTGGACCACTAAGGTGCATCTGGCTCACGCCATGGAATTTTCAGTCGCTTCATCTGCGTGTGAAAGTTGGACATTGAATAAGGAAGACTGAAGAAGAATTGTTACACTGGCACTCTGGTGGCTGGCGAAAAATTCTGACATACCGCGGGCTGACAAGGGAACCGAGAAATCTGTCTTGGAAGAACAGCAGGATGCTCCCTCGAAGCAAGGATACGAAGACTTCATGGGCTTTGAACTTTTCATCAGGAGATGCCCATCACCCAAAAAGAAGAGGGACAGCGAAAGAAAAGGGAGATGTTTGACAAGATGGATTGACACAATCGGCTCAAACGATAGGCTCAATAAGAGCACCTGTGGGGACGTCACAGGACCAGGTGGTGTTTACTCTCTTGTACTCGGGGTCACTGTGAGTTGGAACCAACTCGATGACATGGTGCCACCACAGCACTCATGCACACCAAGTATGTGCTCCCACCCTCTGCCCCCAAAGCACGCCACTTGCTTTAAAATCATATCCAAAGAGACAACGGCCAATAAATGCATATTGGATTCTAGCCTCTCGCACGTACTTCAGAGACTGTGGGCCCCTGGCAGGAACCACCTGGGAACATGTTAAAAATATAAAATCTCAAGCTTTATTACAGACATACTAAATCAGTAACGCTGGGGATGGGGTTTAATAATCTTCATGTTAATTAGCCTGCCAGTGATTATAAAGCACGTTAAAATGTATTAAACACTGCCCTCATAGATCATAAACTTAATGGTGCTGGTGGAATAATAATTGGGATCCTGAAAAGGAAAATTAGTAGAGTATAAAGGGTCTTGGATTCGATGATCTGGTCATTTTACCACTCCAAACACTTTCAAGTCACCATATGACTTCCAAAGATATCCATCTCTCCAGAGAGTTATCAAGCTATGCTAAAATGTCATCTTGTAACTGAAGCCAATAGTGTCCATTTAGGATTATAGAATACCTCTAGGTCTAAATTTCTGGAATGGTATTCAGGCACCCAAATTTTCCATGGCCAGCAGATAAAAGAAAATCTAATAACATTCTTCACACAAAGACAAAAAATCTTGTAATTTTCCATTTTGAAACTTATCACACTTTAGCAATACATCAAACCCCCTTTCTATTAAAAAAAACCCTAAAGATGATAAAATTTTTCTGAGAATAACTTTAATACAATAAAATATCCTATTGTTAATTAGAAAAAGAAAATCATTTATCATAAAATATGTATGAACAGCTAGAATACCCTTTGGAAGCATCATCACAAACTTTGGCCAGGTTATCAGGTAGGACTAATGCCTGGAGGGAAAAACATGATCCTTGGTGGAGTAGATCAGTGAAAAAAGCAGACCTCCAATAAGATGAACTGGGACTAAACCAATGAGGATACATGTAACCAGTCTGAGAAGGTACCGGACTAGACAGGGCTTCACTCTCTTTTACGCAGAATGGCTATGGATTGGAACCAACATGAAGGTACCTCACAAGAACCTGGGTTTTAGTAAGTGAATGCTTGGGCACGCCGACCTGAGAATGCTGTAAGCAGTCCTCATGAGATCCTTATAAATACAAATCAATGCTGGCCTATTGAAGCAGAAATAAGCAGGAGTGATGGGATTTTCTAAAATAGTCAATAGAATGTGATAGAATGCCAATCAAAAAAATATATTTTCACTCCATTTACACGATTGTTGCATTCCTGGACAATTCATGCTACTCAAAAACAGTCCAAAAAAATAAACCTGGTGTTTGAGTAAAGAATGAAATCTGTTTCTTGGATCAAAAATCTAGTGAATCATTAAAAATCATGTGATATAGAATTTGTCATTACATGTAACTGTTCTACTGGTTTGTGAGAGAAAGAAGATTTTCTACTCTCATAAAGACTTACATGTTCAGAAATTCATATGGACAGTTCTACCCTGAGATAATAGGGTTGTTGAGCTGGCATCTCCTCTCTAGCAATGAGTTTGGTTTGGGTTTGGTACTTCTTTAAAGTATTAAAAAGTGAAGATGTCACTTTGGGGACTAAGGGGCATTTGACACAAATCATGATATTTTATTTATATGTGTGTATATGTGTATATATACATATATGCATGTGTGTACATATACATATGCATGTGTGTGTACACACACACACACACATATATATATATATATATCAACCAGTAAGCTTACTGAGGATGAATGAATGCCTCCGAACTACAGCTTTTAGGAAAAATGTCAATGGACTGCAAGAACAGATGAGTTTGTCTTGGAAGAGGTAAAGCCAGCATGTCCCTTAGAAACTAGGAGGACAAGACATTGGACACGCTATTAGAAGGAATCAGTCTGTGGAACAGAAAATATCATGCTTAAAAAAATTGAGAACTGGTGAAAAGAGGGATGCTTCTCAGTGAGTTGACTGGACATGGTGGCTCCAGACATGGGCGCAAACATAGGAACTCTTGAGAGGATGGTGTAGCACCGGATGATATTCTGGTTTCTTGTGCATAGGGTTACTTTGGGTCTGAAGAACATTGATGGCAGGTAACAAGTGGTTCAGTGTGGCTTGAGGGCAAATGAATAGTCTTCTCCTTCTCCCCCATCTTGAGACACTGACCCAAAATGTGGGGCAGTCTTCTTCCTTGCGCAGGGGTTTTTATGATGCACTTACAACCCTGCAGTGATTTATGGATTCTGGGCATTAGGCAGGGTCTCTACTTTGTAACTTGGGAGACTCAATTAGATTAAATGACCTGAGAGCCGAAGCTAGCCTTCATTTGGGGGGTTTCCCCTTATGGTACTGGACTTATACAAAACTGCTCCTTTTGTGACTGACTGACTTCATTCAGCATAATGGCTTCCAGGTCTATCCATGTCATGAAGGGTTTCATGTTTTCATCCCTGTTTTTTATAGTTGCATCATGCTCCATTGGGTGCATGAACCAGAGTTTCTTTATCCCTTTCTCTACTGCTGGGCATTTATATGGTCTCCAACTTCTTACCATTAATAATTGTGTTGCAAAGAATATACGGAAACATATATGTGCCTGTATTCTGTTATTTCTCTGGGGGGCGGGATGCCCAGCAAAGATATTGCTGGCTCATAGTCTATTTCTGTTCCCAGTTGTTGTAGGTACTGCCCTATAGCTTTCCACAATTGTTTTACACATTTGCAAAACCACTGGCAGTGTATAAGAGTTCCAGTTTCTCAGCACGTGATCCAGTGATCCAGGATTTATTGTTTTCTGGTTTTTTTTTCCTAATTGGGCTATTGCTGTAAGCGTAAGGTGGTATCTCCTTGTTGTTTTGATTCACATCTCCCAGATGTCCAGTGGTCATAAACATTTGCTCATGTGTTGGTTAGGCATCTGACTGTCATCCCTTGTGAATGGTCTATTCATGTCCTTTGCCTTCATTGTAATTTCTGCTCCTTTAGTAGCGTTAGTTGTACTTGAAGGCCAGGAGTGAGTGTGACTTGTGGAAGGGAGGGTACTGAATGAAGAAAAGAATAGGAGAGAGGGATAAAGTGGGAAAATGGCCCAGAAATGTGGCTGTGGTTCTGAGAACACCTGCAGCAAACTGCCCACCTGATCTTTTATCTCTGAAGTGCCCTTAGAGGTCAGCGAGTGAAGAGGTTTGATTGGCTGGGTTGCTGTGTGGGCAGGCAAATATCAGTCATGCCATGAAGGAGCAAGACTCACAGAAACAGCCTGTGATACTGATAATTGGCAAAAGGATATCTGTTAGTAAGTGTTGCTGTTCTCCCCTTTCAGAAACTTTGGTTTACTTAGATTTTGCGTTGATTTTCTGCCTGCCTGGGAATGCAGCTCTCCTCCTCATAGAGCCTGGAGATCTTCCAGTGTTTATTATCTGGTGGCCATGTTCCCTCCTCTCTCCCAGCTTCTTGAGAAAAAAAAACATTCTTGAGATGTGTGAGGAAAATACAAATAAGACTCTCAAATTTCTCAGGAAAGGATTTTTTGCTTCTGAATTCTCTCTGACAGACGAAAAGCCCTGGGCCTCCTACTTTCTGATTAGTATTAGTAGGGAGGTGCCACAGACTGTCTCAGTTTCCAGACCCCTATGACAAACATATCCCAGATTCTAGATACTCTCTTCATGTCATTCTAACGAGTGCTGTGGACTGAACTCTATCCCCCCAAAATATGCATTGCAAATCTTAACCCCTTCATTCATAGAGAATATGGTGTTCTTTATGATGTCAGTGCAGGGACATCCATGTAGGACATGTTTAAGTTAATCAACTCAAACATATAAAAAAAGACAGATTTTTTCCCATGGGGAAAGCAGCACACATGAAGGGAAAATACCTGTTGTAGGATGATCTCCCCAGAAATGAGAATAAAGACATAGAAAATGGCCTTTTAGAGCTAACCTTTCCCTGAATTCAGGAGCTGGTATCTCTCCTGAATTAAAATTTCAAGTCTCCTTAGCAGTGGAAAAATGAATTTCTGCTCATTAAAGTTACTTACATATACTAGTTTTGTTAAAAACACCATGCTGACAATATTTTTAAAGTATTCAGAAGGTTTTCAGTGGTTAGTTCCAAATGAAGAGCATATTCCTTCTAGTGTAGTCTGCTCACAGCCTTGATTTGCTGTTGAAACCTGCTCACTTTGGGTGACTCTACCAGGATTTGAAATACCATTGATATTGTTTCTAGAATCACAGCAACTCCAAAGTCACCACAGTACAACAAAGTGATTTGATTTAAGCACCAACTAAAGAAAGGGATGGATAAATTGAAGAATTCTACCAATGTCTTCAGTTTGAAATTGATCGAGTATGGATAATCTTGAGAGGAATGTAAATTTCAAAATATTTCATTGTTCTCATATGCATCAAGAGGCAGTGTAAGAACAGAACAAGGGGACACTATATGGTTTAGAATCAGGAAAGGTGTGCAACAGAATTGTATCCTCCCACTGTACTCATTCAATACGTACACTGAGCAATATCAGAGAAGCTGATTTACCTGAAAAGGAATGTCATTTTAGGGTTGGAGGAAGGCTTATTAACAACCTGAATTATGCAGATGATACCACCTCACTTGCTAAAATGAAAAGAACTTGAAACATTTCCTGATGAAGACCACGAATTGCATCCCTCAGTGTGGATTATAGTAAGGATAATGAAGACCAAAATCTTTACAACAGGATCACATCATGATAAGTGGAGAAAAGTTTAAAGATGTCAAGGACTTTCTCTTGTTAACTATAGAAACACTGCTAATAGAAGTAGCAATCAAGAGATCAAATTAGTGTCTTGATCAAATTGATCAAGAGATCAATTTACTGAAGTAAATTTGCAACACAAGACCCCATTCATGTTGTGAAAAGCAAGGATAGTATTTTGAAGCCTAAAGTACATTTTGCCAAGCCACGCTATTTTCAATCACTTCATATGCATGTGAAAGTTGGGCATTGAAGAAGGGTAAAACTTGGACATTGAATAAGGAAGATAGAGGAAGAACGTGTTTGAATTGTCATGCTGACAAAGAATATAGAAAATGCCATATACTATCAAAGGAACAAACAATTCTGTCACTTATGGCACAATTTTTTCTCATGAACTTTAGCCATGTTAACAGAAGAGACCAATACTTCAGAAAAGATGTCATGGTTGCTAAAGAAGAGGGGCAGTGGGAAAAAAGGAAATCCCTTAAAAAAAACTAAATTGACGCAATGGATGCAACAAGGGGTTCAAACATATGATCAACCATGAGGGTGACACAGGCTTGCACAGTTTTTCACTCCAATGTGCCTAAGGTTACCACGAGTGGGACCTAACTCAGTGCCATCTAACAGTAGCAATATGATGGCAGTAAGATACAAACTCACAGGATATTTTCAGATACTATCTGGTCACTCATGGATCTAAACTGTCTCAAAGATGCAGGGCTATTTTGCATCTTTACAAAATATATTTTTTCATTTTGAAGAATATGTTTTAAAGTTAAATATTTTTAATGTAAAAACTATAGGTGCATCCATAATTCTCCTTCCTCTGAGACCATCATTTTTTTTTTACATTTCCCTTTCTGCACCCTACACTCAGTTATTTATATGGAAGGCTTATGTCCTCCTCTCCCCAGAATATAAGGCGACCCAAAATAGAAGAATCAATATGTAGCATGCCTTTCTGAGTTGGCACATCTGTATTCTCACTCAAGTGACTTCTGACAGAAAGTGTCAGAAGTGTATTTTACACCATGGCAAACCAGCCTGCAAGGGTCTTCTTGTCACATGAAGCCAGATGAACACAATTATATTTTCCTAAAGTAAAAGAGGGAAGTGTTTCTGGACCCCTAGAAATCACAACAAAGGGGGCTGGTAGCATGGGGTTGAGACTAGGACTCCGGAAATCTACTTACTAGCTAAACTGACCTATCCAAACTGATGCTCAAATAAAGTATCCAAAATAATTGCTCCACCACTATCCACAGTTCTCAGGTCAGTCTGAACTTTCTCCATAAAATGAATGGCCAGAAAATTAGATGATTTTATAAGTGGGAATATAGGACCTGTTCTGGAATTCTCACTACCCATAAACAGCAACAGTGTAAGTAGTGAAGAAATGGACATTGTCAAGGTGGTCCTTCTACTTTACTCCACAATCAATACTCATGGAAGCAGCAGGCAAGAAGTCAAATGATATATAGGATTGGCCAAACTCATGAAAAAAAATCTCTTTAAAATATGAAAAACTAAGATGGGACTTTACTGATTATGATGCTCTGGATCCTGATCTGTTGAGTCACCTCACGTGCATGTGAAATCTTGACAATGAAAGAGCAAACCTGAAGAATTGCCCTCTACTGCTAGCCATGTAGATAACAAGCATGGAGTAGAGAGGGCCAGAAAAGCAAGCAAAATCATCCTGAAATAAATCCAGCTAGAATGCTCCTCAGAAGAGAAGAGAGTGACAGGGAGAATTCATTGCATTGATTTGGACATGTCCTTTGGAGGGAATGATCACTGGAGAATTGCAGCGTGCTTAATAAAGGGCAACATCACCAGAGAACAGAGATGCCCAATTAGAAACATTGTCCTGGTGGCCAAAACAATGGGTTCAAACATAGCAATGACAACGAGGGTGACATAAGACCAGGAATTAATTTGTACTGTTTCACATAAAGTCACTGTAATTTGGAGCTGACTGGTGACACCTGGTTGAGTAGTGGGCTATGTCCTGAGCTGGTAACCCTGGGTCAGCCATCCAGATTTGCCAGGCACTCTGCTGAAGAAAGATGATCTTGCCTACTTGTGGGAAAAATTAAAGTCTCTAAAACCCACTAGGGCAGTTCTACCCTGTCATAGAGGGTTTCAAGGCATCAGAATCAACTTGATAGCAGTGAGCTAATAGTAACAACATACAGATCTTACAGGGCCATTAAATAATCAGTGCATCCATGGAAACAGCACTTAACTCTGATCTATTCTATGGTGGAATGGCACTCTCCGATACCTGGATGGATAGGGAGGGGAAATTAGCTGAACTCTCAACAAATAATTGTGGAAAGAGGCTTAGTGATGGATTTTTAGGATGCTTTCACATAATTTTTTTTAAGGACCGCAGAGTTGCTATTACAGGTCAATTGACTAACCTCTTCTATTTAAAAACTCTTTCGATTAAATTGGCCACTATTGCATCAACTCTGTAGGAACAGAAATCATGTCCTAATATCTCTATGAATTTCAATATCTGACCCTAAGTCGATAGACAATAAAATGATTATTGAGAACTAAGGAAACAATGCTTTCAGTGCAATGAATGCTCTATGAATCCCCATGGAACACTTGTGCAGATGAATGTGATATTGTGAAGAGGGGGACATAGTGTAAGATTTGGAACCAACTTGAGAGCACCTAACAACATATATTTATAGAATCATTTATGCAAGAAAGTATTAACTCTGTTTATGCCATCTTGGCTATATATCTTTCCTTTCTGTGCCTTGCATGTACTAACTATATAATGCACAATGAGTGAAGTACAGCTTTCCATGCTGAAATTCTAAACTTTATGAAATCAAATATGTGCTCATTTCCTTGAATCCTTTTCTAGCGAATGCTTAGAAAGAAACGTCCATCTACAGTATAATAAGGTTTTCTAAAAGCATTTAATTTTTTATCCAGCTAAGCTTTATAACGATGTGAAATGTGAAGAATAATTCTAACTTAAATGTCTTACTAATTCAGCCAATTGCTACAAGATCATTGACTAAATAATCAAGATTTTCTCCACAGATTAGAAGTGCTGACTTCATCATATACTAAAGTTATCAGATAAACTAGACTCTTTCTGAGTTCTCTATTCTTACTTGGGTACCAATTCTTTTCAAGTACCATATAACTTTAAATATAATAGTTTTCCAGCACAACTTGCTATTGGGTAGGACAAATTCCCTAAAAAATACATGCCCGGATATATTCTGCTTCTCCTTGCTCATTTTTCTCTCAGCCAAAATAAGAATCAATTTGTCAATATTTTAACATGAAATTGACATTAAATTTCTGGGCTATTTTGAGAATAACTGACATTCTTAGTCATCTGCCCTAGAGAATTAATCAATCAAAAATCATCTCTCAATATTACTTTGCACAGTTCTGAGTATTCTCTACTTTTAAGCTAATTATAACAGAATCAAGTTTTTATCAATAAATCATTATACCCTCTGGCCACCAAAGACTGAATGTTAATTTTAAGAAATGAATTCTGAATTGAGAATTGCACCCTAACGTGAATACTAAGAGCTAACCATGCAACATTCTCAGTGCAACAAAAGGCTGAGACTAAATGATCTGTACATCCGCATGGTAATTTTTATTGAATGACAGTCTCACTGAAATTATTGCTGATTAAAAACTGGTATTTCAATTATTAAAATTTGGTGGATATATAATATAATGAATATGATTCTTTGAGTGGATCATCCTGGGATACACTTTTAGGTACTGATAAGCTTAGGAATCTTGATGATCAACAAGATTATGAGGTTATTATACAGTTATAGGAAACAAAAAGCAGAATAAGATTTGATGACCTTTATCACTCTTTCTAGAAAAATGACACTCTTGGGACTGTTGCCCCCAAATCCCCAAAAAGGAATAGGTAATATGTCACAGTGCTGTCGGCCCCATCCTCTGTAGTTATTCTGAGGAGCATCGGGGGAGCAGGGGTTAACTCCCTGGGCTGCGACCCCAAAGTTCATAGTGGGAAATCACCAGACACTCAATGGGAGACAAATGGAGGCTCATATCTCCATAAAGAGGGGCAGCCTTGGAACGCTATGGGACAGAGCTCTCTGCAACAGACTTGCTAGGAGTTGGAATGGGTTCCATGGTAGTTGGGTTGTGTACCTTCTTTTATTGCTCCCCTGCCCGCAAAAGGGTTGAGGTAATTAACAAAACGGGGAAAATACCCAAAATGCAAATTGAACGCTGGTGATTCCCATTCTAAGCAAAATTAGACCTTGCTTAATGCATAAACCCTTTTCCCGCCCTCTCTCCCCACTGCCAGTGGGACTGTAAATATGCACAACTACAGTGGAAAGCAATATGACATTACCTCAAAAAACAAGGAATAGAAATTCCATCTAATCCAGCAATATTGTTGCAGGGTATATATCTTAAGAGGCATAGATAAGGAGACATATGCACACCTATATTCATCACAGCACTGTTCACAATAGCAAGAAGATGGGAAAATCTATGTTTTCTGTTATTCAAATAATATTCTCAACTTTGCTATCTAGGTCCTAATATTCATTTTAATGGCTACACAAAACTCACAGATAATTCTTATAAGTGTTGCTGAGGAAATTAACCACTTGCAATGCAAATGAACAATACTCAGGATACAGTTGTTGATCATGACATCTTACATAATTACTTCAGGGCTGTTAATAATTGCCCACAGGGCATGCCACTCCAATGTAAGATTCACTTGTAGGCAGTCAGCTCAACCTGTGGGCCTGCAAACCCATCTCTCCCAATCAAGTGCCCAGAGACATCCCATTCCACAAGCCAGCTCCTGACCAAATCACTCAGTTTTATTTGTCCCATGAGCTGTCAAGTTCACTACTGTGCTTCATTCCAGTCTCCTTGTTCTGCTGCTGCTTCTCTGATATCACAACTATCTTCTGGATCCAGGGATTTCCACTTCACAGGGATCTCATAGTCCAGAGGGCACATTCCACTCCTGGCTCTCCCTGTTAGTAAGATCCCATTTCTGTCTCTCAAAGAGTTCAGTTTATACCCAGCAGGATAACATTACAATGAGCCCTGTTTACAATTACAAGTGAATATTATCACTGTCTTCCCATACCTTCTTATCCAGGCCCATGAAGGAAAAGATGATTTGGTCAGAATTTAAAAACTTTGACTAGGAAAGTTACAATATTTAATTCATTTTCCCTGCACAATCAAATGCCCACCAGTAGAAGAATGGATAAAGAAGTCTTGGTACTTACACACAATGGAATGCTACACACATTGATAAAAATACTCATGAAATCACTTAGCACCTCATGACCTAGATTTAGCTTGGTTGATACCACAATGAATGCTCATGGAAACAGCAGTGTAGAGATCTAAAGATGAATTGCCTTTAGGTAAATATATTGCACAAGATCTCTTTGAGTACTTAAAATCAATAAATGTTAACTTGATGACTAAGTTGCAGCTGACCCAAGTTGTGGTATTTTCAAACACTTCACATGGGTATGAAAGTTGGGCATTGAATAAGGAAGACAAAAGAAGCATTTGTGCATTTGAGTTATGGTGCTGGAAAAGAATATTGGAATCACCATGAACTGTCAAAAGAACAAACTAATCTGTCTTGGAAAAAGCACAGCCAGAATGCTTCTTAGAGTCAAGAATGATGAGACTTTGTTTCATGGACTTTGGACATATTGTCATGTAAGACCAGTCCTTAGAGAAGGACATCATACTTGACAAATTTGAGAAGGAGCAAAAAAGGAAGGCATTTGACAAAAGGGATTGATACAGTGGCCATGAGAATGAGCTCAAACTCAAGAACCATTGTGATGAAGGCACAGGCCTGGGCAGTGTTTCACTTTGTTGTACATAGGATCATCCTGAATTAGAACCTACTTGATAGCACTGAAAAACCGCACAACCATCAGAAGAACTAGACACTGTCTGGATACCACTACCACTGCTCTGAAAGAGATTTCACTGGAAGGCATTGGATAGAGTGGTAGAAAAAATGTGAAACAAAACTTAAAATCATAAAAGATAGCAATAATAATGGCCAGACAGAGACTGGAAATACCCCTAAGCGATGGCCTTTGGGAACCCTTTGAGTCTGAACTTGAACTCACTCTAGTGATTCAATTTTCAGGCAATCAATAGACAGGCCAGTGAGGGCAGTCACTAGCACTATAGAGATGTACACATCTTAGAATAACCAATGATTCAGGATCAACGGGACAGACTCAAGGACAAAGTTCAGAAGGGTTAGGAAAGAAGGAAGACTGGAGATAGGGAAACAGGCATGAGTTCAGATGAATGCTACATTGTACAGACTACAAAGAATGAAATGAAATAATGTATATGAATCATGGAATGTAAAAGTGATGATCTTATTTGTGAACCTTTACCCAATTCACGAAAAAATAATTTATTTTTTTAAATTAGCAAAGACTTGAACATAGACTGAACAAAATAAGAAAAAATGGCTAGTGAATAGACAAGGGAAAAAGATGTTGAATGTGACTCGTAAAAAGATGTATGCAAATTAAAATTACAATTAAATATCATTGAACACACACTGGACAGGCAACTTTGAAAATATCATGAACGTCACCGAACCTTGAAGAAGATGCAGTGCTACTGATCTCTCCTGCCTTGTTGTAAAGGTCAGGGGCTATCTAGGTGATTCTGGCGACCCTCTGTGGAACAGAATGGAATATCCCTCATCATGAGCCCTCCTCCCAGCTGTCCTGAGCTTTGAGCCCATTGTTGCAGGTACTGTGTCGATCCCTCTATCAAGAATCTTCCTCATTTGCAATGCCCTTGTACTTTACCAAGCATGACATTTTTCCCTGATGCATCCACAAACCATGAGACACATTGGGGTTTAAGGGATAAAACGATCTTAGAAGACTGTTTGGCAGTTCCTTCAATGTTTAAATAAATGACCTTTTGCTCTGCTTTATCAATGAGAAGCACCCAAGCATTTGGGAAGGGAAACTCTTTCTTGATCCTATGTACATCGTATGCTGATCAACCTCTCCCCAATATAATCTGCACTAACTAAAACTTCAGAAGTTTGTTATCAACTTTCAACAGAATCATTCCCAGTTGTGGAAAATTTAAATGTAATATGTTTGTCCTGAAAGGACTATTTAGAAATCTATATTCAAATTTGTTACTGCAAAATAAAAAATTCTTTTTAGCAAAGGATCATTAAAAACCCTCTGGACTTATTTTTTCCCAAACCAGTGACTGGCAGAACTTGGCAAGCAGTTGGTCCTGTGAAAACCTATCAAGGATCCATGAGGGAGGGAGGGGCCGGAAGACAGAGAAAAAAGAAGAGCAGATTCCAGGGATTCAAGTAGAATAAAAAGGATTTGAAAATAATGATGGCAACATAGGTACAAATGTGCTTGGTACAATTGATGTCTGGATTGTTGCAAGAGCTACAAGAGCCCACAGTAAGATGGTGTGTGTGTGTGTATATATATATACATATACACACACACATATATATATAAAATAAATACTGACTAAGGTGCATAAAAATAGATATGAGAATCTGTGTTTTTTAATGGAAGCAGATTAGCTAAAAGTTTTTCTGCCCATGTTAGCATCACACAAATATTACACTCCCTGAATTTCTGTATTTTCACTTCTTTAGATAAAGCATTGCCTTTTTCCTATTGTGTCTTTAATCTTATTCATATGTAACAGATTACTTTTTTCAGTTACAGGGTTGTAGGCGTCTCCCAAATAAATGTAAATCAGTATGTCTGGATAAAACACAGAGAAAATCTAAGTATCTGAGGGAAAGCATCTGTTAATGATAGTTACTTATGCATTTGTATGCAAGATGTAAGTTTAAATGTGAAGTTAAAAATCAAGTTTATGAATATCTATCTAGTTTTTTTAGGGAACATAAATATCTACCCTATAAACAAAAAACATCTACTATAGTTATTTACTCAAAAAAAATGAGATGGGAACTTATACATGAATACTGTTAAGAAAGTTATTTACATTATTTTCCTTTTTTTAACCTATTTTATTAAGACCTAATCCAGACATTGTACCATTGCACAGTTCAATCATATCAAACAATGCTGCACAATCACTACCACAATCAGTTTCAAAATATTTTCTTCCTTCTTGAACTCCTTGATACCATCTCCCCCACACCGCAGACCTTTTACCTCATCTGGCATACCCACAAGGAAACTTAATTAGTTATAGTCTCTATAAATTCACCCAAGTACTAAGGAGATAAACAGCTCCCTGGAGGTGAGACACCCACACACTCTCTGGATGATATTTCTGTTGACAAGCCTCATGAAGAAATGCTGATGGAACCAGAGCCCTGGATTGGAGGAGTCACGTGGAGATCCCTGCCAGCACTGAGATGCTCCCACCACCACTGGACCACAAGACTGTCTACCCACTGGCCTGTGCTTTTGCCTGTCATTATATGTGTTTGAAGAGGAATTTATAGACTGGTACTGGACTGAATGATTTCATCTGAACTGAGTTAGGACATTTTCTCAATATTCATTTGTTCTTTTATATAAAACTCTTTCTTACACACATCCGAAGGCCGCTGGATTTACTCCTCTAGTCTACCCAGGCTAACACAGAATTGTTTTAAAGCAATAAGAAGGAAGCATATATGTGCTAGGGAAGTTCTGATTAGGATATGGATTACAAGGACTGATACATTCATCAAATTACACATTAATTTGTATACATTTTATTGCCTATAAACATACATAAAAAACTCAAGAGACAAGTGAATTACTTTGGAAACTATACAATCTACATTGTACAAGTAATGGTCAAATATTATTTGTAATAGAAAATTAAGAGACATAGTCATAGATAACAATTATTTTTAAATTGACTTATAAAATAAGATGAAAATTATGTTTTCTAGGATTTAAAAAGTTAATATTAAAACATGAGCTAAAGAACAAAAGGCCAAAAATTACCTTGAGAGTTGTGAATAAGAAGATCAAGTGAAACTTGTTTTGATAGTGATGAAGATTGCCCTTAAGCAAATATGTTATTTTGGGATAACACAGATAAGTAAACAAACCAAATTAAGTATATAGAAACTACAAGTAGACCCCAAAATATGTGGAAATACACAACAGGTCCAGTTCACATTCATAAACTGACAAGTCAATAACTTAGGTTAATAAACTATTTACCCAAAAAGGAAATTACAATAGAAATCAGAACCCTACCTGGAACTATGAATGTATATTAATACCAGTTAATATAGGTTAGTTAAACTAAAAAGATAACAGAAAAACACTTTGAGACTTTTAAGTGTAAAGATTGAGTTACATGATTTTGAGCAGAGAAGAAATTCTTTAAGACCATTCACATGCACGTGAATGCACAGTAAAGAATAAAATGGATATATATGATCGTATCAGTTATGTGTTGCTGCTTGACAAATTATCACAAAACCTAATGGTTTATTTTGCTCTACAATTCCCAGATCTACAAATTGGGAAGGACTTGTGGCATCTTTCTACATCCACATCTGATGCAACTTGACTAAGAATGATGGTTCACTTACATTGACTGGCAAATTAGTCCTACCCACTGATGGGAAGCTTAATTGGAGTGACAGATCATGAGCTTTGATTCATCCCCTTGTGAGTCCCTCTACAGCCTGTTAGGACTTCCTGAAAAGATGACAGCTAAGTTCCAAGAAAAAAAGCCCAAGCTATCCTAAAAGTTATGAATGACACATAGAATGACTTGCCTTTAGAAGTCACCTGTCATCACTATTCCCTAGCTCCATTTGTCAAGCTTCCTACAAAAGTACCTTGGGTTCCAGGTACAATAGGAAAAGATTCAGTCTCTGAAATAGGAAAATGTGGAGTTTTTAAGGTCACATTATACAGAGAAAATGCCTGGCCTCTCTTTGGCGAACATAATCTGTCAAACAAATCAAATTTTAAACAAGTATGCCCACAATAGGAGGGAGTTAGAGAATAGCAATGTATTTTTAATGCAACTCAAATGTATATCTACAATATATAAAGATCCCATGAATAAAAAACACTCAAAACAACCCGAAAGAGAAAAGAACATTTAATTAAGTAACATCACATCAGTTACTGTTTCAAGGAAGGAAATTCTGACCAGTCGTATTTCATCTCCATAATCTCTTTTGGATCAGACTTTCATTATAGGATTTTCATTAGCTCACTTTTGGAATTAGACCATCAGGACTCTTCTTCCTATATATTTCCATTGAAATCTGATAAGCATCACAGCAACATAAAAGCATCTACTGACAGATGGAGGGTAGCTGTCCATGAGAGATACTTGTTAGAAACCAAATCACAGACTCTTGCATGGAAAGTGTCAATTCTACCACTGAATCACCCATTGAGACAAAACAGACTTCTTACAGAAGACTGATTAAAGAAACTTGACATTTCATTTCATTACTGTGTTAGTCTGGGTCGTCTAGAGAAACAAATCCAGTGGCATTCATAGAATTATCAGAAATAGTTTTATATCAGCAATTAATCTTATGCCAAGAAGGCATGCCAGCCCAGGCCAACTCCAGTCCACCAATCCAATAACGCCAAGGTCTCTTCATATCCATGTAGTTGTAGGCTGAGGATGCAGAAAGGTGAAACAGCATGCAGAAAGATCACAAGCAGGTGGGTGCAAGGGATCCAAGGGAGACAGAAGCACATCAGTTCTATACTCACCTATGATTATATCGATCTCCATCATGGTAACTGACAACCAGAAAATTTAAAAAAAACCCTGAAACCCCACCCACTGTGTAGGAACCATCATCTATCCCTGCACACCTGCTGCTCGGCGGTGGACAATGTCCAACAGCAGCCCAACAATTGCTCCACATGAAGTGAAGAGGGAGGTACACATACACTCTCCACCTTCAGACCCAGCAGGAAACAGGTGGTAACTTGCTAAATGTAACAAAAATATTGAGCAGAGTAGCACACTTTCCCTGCTGGAACATGTATAGCTAAATAAAATAAATGAGAAAAAACTGGGAAAAGATTGTATACACCAGTATGCAACCATCAGTCAAATGTAAGTAAATACCACAGTATCTTAGAGATACAAGAAAACATCCTCTGCTTAAACAAAGAAGCAAAAAAGAGTGGTTCAAGCAAGTGTCCACAAAACAAAACCAGAAGATCTATCTGAGGAAGACGAATAGCATTATAAGTACCTGATAAGACTTCAAAAGGTTTACACAGAGAAAACCATAAAATACTCATAACAAGATTAAATTGTAAACACATGATTTTCAGAAGGCTATGAATTACAGTGGAATCCCCAAATACTTTTGCAGAGTCCCCACATGAAATAGTCTCCAGAAAATCTCCTCTGATCATAGTCGAGGGAGGTATATACCTCTGTTACCAGACAGCATTAGACAGTCAACAATGACAGATATAGCTAAGGTAAAAAGAAACCAAAGGAGTGTTACATAAACAGTAAACCTCTCATTACCATGGATAGGAGGAATTAGTACAGTGAAAATGTCAATATTATTAAAAAGTACTCTATAAATTCACTGCAATTCTGATCCACGTTCCAGCACAATTTTTCAAAGACATGGAAAAAAGAGTCACCAACATTATATATGAAGGACAGAAACCCAGGATAAACAAAATACTATTTAAAAATGATAACAAAGTAGGAAGCTTCTCTCTCTGTGGTTGAAAAACATATACAGCTATGGTATAGGTTATGATAGACCAGATTAGATGATGGTTAGATAGATCTTAGAGAGATGATAGATAAAAAGATGATATATCAGTAGATGATAGATGGATGGATGATTGATAAAAAGATGATAGATGATGATGATAGATAGATAGATGATAGATAGATAGATAGATAGACAGATAGATAGATAGATGAGAGAGAGAAATGAATTATAACAAAGAATGCAGGAATACAAGCCAGTATCTGCAGATACCTGATTTTTTATAAAGGACTGAAACACATTGAGTGAAAAAGCAATCATCTTTTTAAAAAATGGTGCTATAAAAATTGAATCTCTGTTTGCAAAAGAATTAAAAGAGACACATCCCTTACATGATGTACAAAAATGAACTCAAAATGGTTAAAAATCCTAAATACAAATCCTAGAACCATCCTGATAATCTATGGAAAAAATAATGACAAATTAAGATTCCCAATACAGGTATAAATACATTAGCAAGCATAATGAAAAGTGTCCACCTTACAGAAGATAAAATAGAGGAATGTGAACTTATAAAAATATATTGATGTACAACAGAAGATTTATTCAAAAGAGTTAAAGTTGAACACACAAATTGGGGAAAAGTACTTGACAATGGTATATCAGACGGTTAATTTTAAAAATCTATAGAAAACTGAAAATCAAATATTGTAGCATTCAGCATGCATTACACCCAATATATGGAGTGTAATCCCAATGTATAAATCAATGTAAATATAATCTAAATCCTCACAACTAGACATATAGGTAACATCATGATAAGCATAGCAAAGTTTGAAGTTGTTAAGGAATGTACCTTCATTACATCCACAATCAGTGCTCAAAGCAATTAAATCAATTATTTAAAAGAGATTAAATTAAGGAAAATTCTATACTAATCCTATGTCCTCACTATCACCAAAGAAAATCATTTCCCAAATGGGATTATAGCAATAAGAATAGGGATTGGGATTTATAAAAAGGATTTTAGGGGCACAACTACATCTGTAACATAATGGATACATAAATTGTGGTATATTTATAAAATTGAGTATTATTCAGTAGTTAAAATCAATTAATTAACTATATGGTAAAAAATATATGCTTGGAAAAATATGAAATGTAATGAATAAGTGGTTCATCATTGATACATTATATAATTTACATAAAGTTTTAAAACAAGCATGAAAATAACCTATTTATATGGGTATATATGAATACATATCTTTGAGAGAACAAAGCTATGTATGGCCAACTTAATGCTCAAAGCAGGGTGTAAATTACCTCTAGGAAGGGATGGAGAAAGAGGTAGAAAAATACTGAGTTTTGTCACCCATATTCTTGAACTCTGTGGAGCATATTTTTATACTTCAAAAACAGTCAAATGTGTCTTGGTCAATGTGGGTTTATTATCCTCAATACACTTTTATATATTTCAAATAGTTTAATAGAACTTTCAGGTTCTATACCAGACCTAATCAGAACAGATATTACAATGAATCTCCTCCAATCATTCTCTCTTGACTGTGGCATGAAACTCATTGTACAGAAGGAGAAAGTCTGTCTACACGCTCAGGTCTCCTAAAACTTCTCAGTCAGCAACCAGCCTAGATGGAGCAACGACAATCTCATGAATCCCAGAGAAGTTCTTTTTCTCTAAACCACACATACTTCTCTGGAGGATTTAAGTTTGATCTGGTCTACATTTATCTAAAGCAGACACAAGTGGCAAGTATGAAAATCACCCACCGCTATCCCCAATACAGTAGGGACAGCTAGAGGAGTCTTCAAATCTAGACAGGAGGTTGGATTATAAATCTAGGTATAATATTATCTAAAATGCCACCACTAAATAATCATTCCTATAGCTTTAACATTGTCCTCCCTTAAGTCCAATTTGAATGTGGAAAAGATCCGCACAATATGAGATCATCAGTTCTTTGAGTGAATTCACAATGCCCCCACACTGGTGAGTTCTAGGATAAAAGGGGGTGAGATATGAGTGAGGCTAGTTCTTTGATGCTCAAGTAGTTATCTGATATTGTACAAGAGCTATGTCATTTTACCTGAAATCAATCAAATTAGTAACCCCCCCTTCAGACCTGCAGATGGAAGTCCCAGCTAAGACAGCCAACTATCCTCTTACCCAGAAGACTGATCAGAATGCAAGCAGGAACCAACTAATATTTCTAGACAACATTAAAATGATTAAATACCTTTTACTGTTATTTAAGTAATCTAATACTGATAAGTGTTCATGCATTCCTCATGACTGCTTCTGTGAACGATAAAGAGCCTGAGATGTTAGCTATTCTCATATTGTTCATTTCTGTTTTGCTTTTTCTAACTTAATGAAGCTTTTAGTTTTGCTGTAAGCAGAAGTATGTATGATGGAAAATACATTTCTCGAGCAGAATAACCACACCAACAATGAAACACCTCACAAAGATATTAGAAGATAAAACCAGGTTGCTCGGATCTCCCTCTTCAGTTTCTGCCTGACCAGAAGCTCTCGAAACCCAGGTTGCAATCCTGTGCTTTTGAAAGATGGCCCTGATCCCTACAGACATCAAGCATATAATGGTCACATATTCCAGAAGCAGGTTGCTTCACAAAGTAAGGAGAGCAGGAGATTCTGGTTTGGATCGCTGCTCAGACATAAGTCACTCAGTGACCGCTAGGAAAATCACAGTAGCCTCCCTGGGCTCTTTTCTTTGTCAAATTGGAAGCATAATACTGACCATTGTTACGCAGGGATTCCACACGTAATAAAGTCCTGGAAGTGCTTCTGAAATATCCATGCTCCAGGTGCAGATGTGTGGGAGATAGCAAAGGTTCTACATTAGTGCATGTACATGCCACATGTGACAAGATAAGAAAGTCAAAAAGGAACGGGAGAGAAAGATGAACGTGGGTGTGAGTCTGAGCTTTCATCTGGAACCAAGGTACTTTCTCATTTTCTCCTTTTCATTTCCTACTCTATTTTCCATCTATCAATTTACATCTGGCACAAGACACCATCCCTGTTAGCAAATGAGCAGCTGCTTAGAGGTTTGCAGACTGAGTGGTTGAGTTTCTCCATTTCCCTCATTTGTTTCTCACCTGCTGTACTTCAGAAAGCTGTGGGGTTTAACCACGAATTACAATTCACTTTTCACCTTTCCATCATATATCATCTTAAGCAAAATTACAGTGTTTTTGTTTGTTTGTTTGTTTCACAAGTAGGTGAGTGAATGCAGATTAGATTGTCATTTTAAAGAACCACTTGTTATTATTCTCTAGTGGTTTCGGGTTATTGTCATAATGGAAGATAGGCAACGGGTATTCCTAATGCCAGCAGATTTACCCATGGAGAAATGCTTCAGTGGGGCAACTAGATTAAGACTAAGAAGGAAACTTTGGAAACACACTTCTGAAATTCAGTCCATACAAGCTTGATGATTACAACAGGCCATTGTCCAACGTGCTTCTTTTATACATCATCACAGGGAACAAATGCTAGAGAATATAATATTTGAGTAGACAGAGGGCCAGAATGGATGAGGAAACTCTTTGCTGAGTTGGACGGAAGCATTCACTGCACTGAAGGACTCAAGCATATCAATGGTCATGAGGATGACACAGATTGGACCAAGTTTCATTCTGTTTTCATAACTTGCCTGTGCCATGAATTGGTGTCGACTCAATGGTAGCGCAAAGAATGTTTCATCAGAACTTAAAGTTAGTCTCAATTCCAGCTTTGCTGGATACTAGACTATGATTTATTGATATGTACTATAGATTTGTACTTTGACCTTTCTTCTCAATGGATAATTCACTAAGCTCACAACAATTCTGAGCTAGATCGAGGATAACTGATAGACCATTTAGTTAAGATTTCTCCCTGGGGGCCCAAAGCATCACTAAATTTTATACTAGTTTATCTTGTTCTTCATAACATATCCACATACCACGTGTTCATGGATCGTGTCTCTCACTTCCTGTCTTATAACTAGCAGTGTACATTTTTCAATTGTTAAGTGAAGTGTTAATTTCATTTTAATTACTTCTCATATTTCTCATGAATACTCCATGAGCTGCTCCTATGATATTAGACCCTTAAATTAAGAAGCCATGGCCTGAACATTTTTTTGGATCAGTTAAGCTAAACTAATAAGAAACCAGTACTTTACTTTTTGCTAAATGTATATTATTATGTGACATAGATCTCTTAGTTCTAAAGTCACTTGTTTTTCACCTTTTGGTTTTTGTAATGTAAAATCCAGACTGCTGCGAGAAGTGTCAAGAAAAGTGATCAGTTGGTTTCTATATCTATGGGTTATCACCATAAAATAATAATAAAAATAAAATACAGAAAATGTTGCTAGAACCTCAGAATCACAACTCCATGAACACACCATAATTTTGAGGAACAACGGCCTGAAGTAGATAAGAAACATTTCATTTTAGATTCCTGTCCTTATTTCAGAAGGAAGTTTATAAAAGATCTCATGATTTGACTGTTAACTAAGAAAAAAAAAAAGCAGGACACAGTCGCCACCAATACCAAGAGCAAAAGTCAGAGATACTACTTAGCCCAAGCAATAAACACCTACCAATTGTCTGTCACTTTGTCCCAACATGGCAAACTGTGTTCCTAGTTTGTGGGAAGGTATGTCACTACCATTTCAAATACCATCAGGGTCACCGCAAAGTGAACAGGTTTCAGCTGAGCTTCTAGACTAAACACAGAGAAGGAAAAAGGAACAGCCTATCTACTTTTGAGCGATTAGCTACTAAAAATCTTATAGATAGTATCAAAATATTCCCATTTACTAAAAACCTCATGACTAGAGGCTGAACCTTGTCAGAGACAGTGGCAGGAGATGCATCCGCAGGTGATAAAGCACTCAAAATGTGGCTGAGTGGACCATAATGACATAGAGTAAAGTCACTGACACTTTCTTTGGCCAATGGGGCACAACTCAAAATGAGAAGAAACAGCTGCAGATTCAATTAATGGTTGGAATCTGGAAAGTACAAAGTACCATATGAATCTAGGAATGTTAGGAGTCATTCAAAATGAAATTGAACATGGAAAGATAGATATTTTACATGTTAGGGAGCAGAAATGAACAGTCCTGGCCATTTTTGAATCAGAGACTCATATGGTTTAAGGTGGGAATGGCAGATTCAAGAGGAAAAGATATCCTCTCACCATACACAGTGAATCTGTATGCTGGGCAAATAAGCAGCAGCGGGCTGATGTGAAGAAGACTGGGCCATCTAGATTGGAAGAGGGCTTATTAACAACCTGAGGTAGGCAAATGGAACAACTTTTTTGGCTGAAAGGAAAGAATACTTTCTGTTAAAAATCAAGGATTAGAACTCCACTTAACAAAAATAGGACTGTCAAACAAGATGGAAGGATTAGAGATTCGTGAGCAGATACGAGATACAGACTCAGCAAAAGGTAAATAAGCTTTACAAATCAGTCTTTTGTATTGGGAGCTGGACATGTCTGCAAGGAGACTTCTTTTCAATTGAACCTCCGAGTGCTGTGATGTTAGTAAGGATGTTTTTTGTTTTGGTAGCAGTCGTAGTAAGAATGGTTTATCCCACACTAACCTGACAACTGATTGGCTGCTCACAGTAGATCCCAATATGGAATTGAGTATAATGCATTGGGTACGGTCATTGGGTACTACTGACCTTAACTGCTAAAACACCGACTCCTGGTCCAGCGAAATTGACAAAATTTATCACACTGCATTCCAACCCAACATATGGTGGGACTAATTGTTAGAATCTTTTCCATTGGCAATAATAAAAATTAGCATCTACAAAACAAAATAGCATCTGCATAATATCTACAAAACCATCTACCTCTTCAAAATATTTTTCTTAGATTACTTTTACATTAGCGACTGAACATACCATGCAATGCAACTATTCATCCCAATTTTCAAGATAACTAAATTCAGGAAGTTTTAAAAATTGCTCCTTTATGCAGTTATTTAATTACAGACAGGTGTTTCTTATTCCAAATCTAATCTTATTTCTTTAACACTTTTTATCATGTATCTTTCTATTCTGCATTAAATTTTACCTGGTACATATATTAATTTTTCAATTTTGAAAAATAAACTAATTTTAAATTTTAAAAAGGAAAAATAATAGCTAGGAAAACAAGGAAAAATCATTCACTCTTGGCACTGTAAAACTAGGACTAGAAAAAGAAATAAAAAATTACATATCTCCTTAAGAGTGAATACAACACAGCCACTATAAAAAGATCCTATAACTTTAAAGAATCATGCTACAACAATCCAATAGCAAAAACACAGTACTAGGAGAAAAAGAGCTTAAAATAAAGGAATCCACAAAGACAGACCTAATTGGTGTGATAGTCCCAGATCAGGTAATTTTAGGAGGTGAACAGCAGCGTGGGCTGAGAGACAAACTTGGTCGAATTCTACTGTATCATGCCACATCGAGTGGTCTAGAAGGCAACCAAGATGGATCTTTTCAATTTCCCTGTGATAACACTCAGATACCTTAAAGAAGCAGAGCAGGAGGCCCAATGGAAAGACACACAGGGTGGGAAAAGCTACAGAAAGGACTGATATTCAAGATGCCAGTATCGTCTCTGAATTATCTTGATTCTGCCAACATTGTGGCATGGAGTGAAAGTATTTCATGAGTAACCAAGGACATCATTTTTTCAATGTTTTCTATCTTTTGTTTTGAAATCATATCACTGTGAGAATTGAAGGAAAAGCTTCATAAAATGGAAGTAGGTCTTCAAATATTTGACATCTTTAATTTTTTTCACCAAAAATATTACCCTAGCAATTTTCCTATATACTGCTTCTTAAATAAGCATGTTATAGTTCCCTATGAAGCAATTCACTTCTTATTGTTACAGGCTTATTACTTTAAATAGCATGTTTTATTGGTTTTGTGTCTAATGTTCTAAAACCTACCCATGAGTTCCAGTTGTTTGGGACTACTAGCTACCCTATATAGGGTTTCCTGTGACTATAAATCTTTTTTTAACTGGTATATTACACATATTCAAATTTCAATCATTCAAATATTTTAAGAAAAGTTGCAAAATCATCACCACAATCAATTTTAGAATTTTTTCTTCTTCCCTGAAGTAAATGCCATTAGTTTATTTCCTTTCAATTTCCTCTGTCATGTCCCCACATAATTATTAATCCAGTTACAGTCTCTATACATGTACCTGCCCTGGATTTTATATAGAGAAAAACATGCCAAACAAAAATGAGAAACAAAGAAAGAAAATTAACAACCATGACAAAAAACTGAGACACATTTAAAATGGATCTAAAGGGGGGGGTCAAATGATAGGGTGTTACATTTTAAGGTAACTGCATCTGCCATAATCAAATTTGCAATATTCTCTGTCTCATAGCAAGGCTATTAAAATCCCTGATGGTAAGAGGAATTCCCCTGAGGCTTAATCCGTGTGAGGACCCTGAAAATAGATTTGGGACGTGCACTGTCATCTAGAGCCTTCTGTGATCTGGGTGTTCCGTGTTTAAGCTCTAACACCGTTCCCTCCTTCAGATTTGAATTCTATTATTTATAATCCTTGGATCACACAGGTTGATGTGGTGCTTCTTTATAGATTTGGTTGATGCCTGCCTTTGTTGACTGCTTGTTTTACCTTTAAGACTTCAGATGCTCCGCTGTATGTTTATCTCAGAGAAAGCAATTATACTTCTGCTGGGAGATAAACTGGGTGGGCCAATCTGGCACTGGGAAAAAATGATTAGCATTGCTTACACAGCCTTCAAGGATATATGCCTGTTTGGACACCTGTGACCGAATTTCAATCCATCCATATGTGACCCTGTGGAGTACTCTAGACAACTGGAACCTTTGATTCTTCCCTTCTGAGTCGTACTGTGTCATTCATCTCTTCTAGGATCGTCATTTTTACTGCTGACACTCTCTCCACTTACCACGCATGCTGTCCTCCAGAGACTGTGCCCAGGTACACCAGGCACAGCCTCCCCATCCTCCCTTGTCAACATGGTGTAGTGTGTTACTTATAAAAAGATAGATAAATCCCTATGTTCATTTTATTAAAATGCATTTTATCACAAGTAAAGGTAGCAATGAGGGAGAAGACTCTTTGCCTCAATTCCCAACATTTTCCTAATTCTCTTAACTCTCAGTAACTTCAAGAACCTGATTTTTACTACTTGATTCTGATCCTATTAGTAAACTACTCACTCTGCCCATGCCATAATCTCTCCTAAGAGATACACACACCTGAGTCAGGCCTTGGATGTCGCTACTTGGATGTCTACTTCCTGTCGCTAGTAGAATGTGGAATGCATAGAAATAACTATCTACTCAACATGCAAACACACTTTTATTCAAAGGTTACAGCTCCTTGTCATCATTTTATTTTCTTTTCCCTGAATTGTCTGCTGAATTTGAAATGTCTTGGGCCAATCTGTTTAAACCTCTCATCCCTCTGTAAAATAGAGCAAAACAAAGGAAAAAGCTAATTAATTTGAGATTATCAGACTAATGCTAGAGCTCTCCCAGTGTGGATGCTTAGTGAAAGAGTACCCCTACCAAAGCATAACTATGAACATGTTTTCTATTACTTCATGATGTATCTATATTTGTATACATGTGACAGACTTACTGGGTGTTTGAGCTTTTTAAGAATTCTTTCCAATGAGGGACAATTCTGTCTAATTATTATTTTGTGTATACTAAGAATCCATAGTTTTCTTCTTTGTTCACATCTCCCAGCAAAACAGAACCACGACACATACCTGAACTCAACCCAATTAGGGAGTTTTTAAGCTGGAATAAAAGGAAGAAGCGCCATGCACTCCTCATAAACCCTGCCTCATCAAAAGAGATCTGAAATATAGAGGTGAGTCACAGCCCACAAGTTCACTTCTCCATCACCCAGACACCAATAATAAGAGAAACTATGCCTCAGTATCACCAAGACAAACTTCCTTATCTACCAAAAGGAAGTAGCTTAATATGTAATCACTGCCAATCTCCCTGACACAACACCAATATGGAAGCCAGAGGGAAACCACCTAACTTTGTTTTAGTCTATGAATTTATTAGTCTTTGTGTTTCCTCTCTATCCCCCTTGCATTCTATTTTCAATTTAGAAAGCCAGGACAAATCTTTTAAAGTGTAACTCAGTTTGTATAAGTCCTCCCTCAAAGCCCTGTATTGGCCTCCTATGTCACTCCAAGTGATAGTCTGACATATATCCTGTATAGTCTGGATCTCTGTGTTCTCCTTGATGTCTCTCACTCTCTCCTCATTCTCTCAGTTCTGGGAGCTTGCTCGGTGTAAAGACATCATTCAAAAGATCACTGATATCCCTTGCCCTTGCTGGTCTCTTTCTAAGAACGTTTGTTTTCCCTGAAGATATTTGTCATTCACCATTCCTTCAGGCCCTTGTTCAAAATTGGCCTTATCCACAAGCCACACAAATCTCATACACAAATCTTATTCCTCTCTCTTAATTTCTCTTGCCCATAACACTTCTGACCTTTAATATACTGAATAGGTTTTGTTTTGTTGTCTGACTTGGATTTATTTTTCTATTTTCTTTTGTGTCTTCAATCTCTAACTGTAGAAAGAATAAAATTCCTACTATGTCCCAAATATTATGACACACAATAATATAAAAGCACTGTATAGACCCTCAAAGCCACAATGAATATTCTTTGGGAGCAAAAAGTTATCAGTGAAAGAACATGAGACTAGATTTAACCAAAAAAAATGTTGGCAAGACAAGTGCTTAAATAGAAAGCAAATATTAAAGAGAATGATGAGGGCAACAGATGTACAAATGTGCTTGACACACAATGGATTTATGTATGGATTATGATGAGTTGTATGAGCCCCCAATAAAAGGATTAAAAATGTTGGCAAGGATGTGATAAGATTAGAAACCTTGTCCACTGATGGTAGAAGTGGAAAATGGTACAAGCACTATGAAAAATGGCATCTTGCTTCCACAAAAAGGTCTAACGAGAATCATTTATGATTCAGCAGTCCTATTCCTAGGCATATAGTCTATGCAGCTGACACAAGTAACACAGATACAGGTACCTATGTTCACTGCAGTCTTTTGATGACAGTAAAAGTAATTAAAAAGAAACAAAAGTGCCCATCAACAGACAAATGGCTACTCAAAATGTAAATACATACAATGAAATACTACACAAATGATGAATCTGAAACATTACATGAGTGAACCTAAAGGACTTAGTGCTCAGTGAAATCACAAAGGACCTCACTTGTGTAAGAAGACAAAAATGAGTATATGCAGAGAGATCAATAAAGAGGGGATCCAAGGATGGGGAACAGCAAGCTCTAGTTGGAGATACATGGAATTTTTGCTGAAAAGTAAAGTAGCACTGAAGGTGGGAGTAGTGAGCATAGTTGATTAAAGTAAATGATATCACTATAAAACACTCATGAGAAAATTATGTTTATACTAAAGAATTCAATATATGTAATTTGACAACAAGACCAACAATGCCAAATTTAGTGTTTGGTCTTGTGTAGGTGTGTGCTTGTGTAGAGTGAATCCTGCTGGTGCTTCGGAGTAAACATTGAACTACGAACTTGAAGGCTGGCCATTCAGACCCACCAACTACCTGCTGTCTTGTAAATATTGACAGCCTCAGAAATCTTATCTAGTTTTACCTGATTCTATATACCTGATGATTCTATATGATTCTATATACCTGATGGCATTGGTTTGGATATAGGCATACAGGTGTGTGGGTAAGTCCAGGTGTGTACATACACATGAAAGATGAAAGTAGCTTTATGTAGGTCCAGATATGCATACATAAGTGTGAAGGCCATGTGTCCAAGTGCATATGTTGATGCTGTGGTATATTGTGAAGTCAGTTCAGACTCATCATGACCATATGCACAATAGAAGAAAACGTTGCTTCGTCCTGCACCACCCTCCCAGCCATTGTTGTGTTGGAACACTGTGCGGCAGCCACTGTGACTACCCACTTCCTTGATAGTCTTCCTCTTTTTCACTGATCCTCTGCTTTATTGAGCATGGTAGCCTTTTCCAGAAACTAGTGGTGCCTGAAAACATATCCAAAGCACTTTAAATAAGGTCTCCCCACCCTGGCTTCTAAGGAGTATTCTGACTTTACTTATTACAAACCAGATGTATTTTACGGACAGTTCATGGTACTTTCAACATTTTTCATGAACACTACATTATTCTGGGTAGACTAGAGAAACAAATTCACAGAAACTTATATGTGTTTAAGAAAGAATTTTACATAAAAGGTTGATGTGCATTCAGAAAGCATCCCAACTCAGTCCAGCCCACGTCCATAAGTTCGACATTAGCCCATATGCCCAACACCAATCTACTCAAAGTCACAAAACACACACCATGATGCCAAATGCAGGATGGTCTCAGGTCAGTGTGTAGAAAGTCTTAAAAACCGTGGTGGTGTAAGCATCTCAGCATTGGCAGGGGTCTCTGCCTGTATTCTCCAGTACCCAGGGCTGCATCAGGGTAGTCCATGTGGCTTCTTCTCAAGAGTGTCTCACAGGAAGTGAGCCTTGCCAGCTGAGACAGAAAACTCTCTAGAGAAGCTGCACCCTGGTCTGACCACCAGAGCACAAGAGACAAGACAGATGAGGCTGGCCTAGCCTTTTAGCTCTTTGCCCTTCAATAAATCCCATATGTGTTCACTGGCCCATTTGACGTAATAAAGCTTCCTTTCACAAACACCATCATTCCAAGTAAGATTCATCTGTAGGCTTCATTACTCACTACTGACCTTTCACATACATATGAGGTGACTGAAAATACTATGGTCAGGGGCACCCTACTCCTCAGTGATGTTCTTGCTGTACAACACTTTAAAGAGATCTTTTGCAGCAGATTATCCCCATTCAATGTACTGACTGACTCCTGGGCTGGTATTTCCACGATAACTGACTATGAATCCCAAACAAACTGAAGTCATTGACAGCTTCAGTCTTTTCTCAATTTATGATGATGTTGTCTTCTGGTCCAGTTGTGAGGATTTTTCTTTTCTATACTCTGCATAGTAAACAATACTCAATGCTACAGTCCTTGATCTTCATCAAGAAGTGCTTCACATCCTCTTAACTTTCAGTAAGCAAGTGCATGTCATGTGCATATCACAAGCCTTCCTTTAATCCTGATGCCACGTCATATTCAATAAGATACAATTACAGATACTTCTCAGACATCATTGTGCAGTATTGGTTTTCTAGGTTTAAAGGCTTAAGATAACAACCCAGATTGCAAAATGCGTGTACTGCATCCTAGAGACATGACTAGTATCTGGGATCTTAAAAGATGGTGAGCAGCCCACTAAGATAAAGCTATCGATCTTCACTCATCAGAAGCAAAAAAGGAAGAAGGACTCCAAAGGCTCACAGAAGAAACTAGTCTTTAAGGTTAATCGCTCTTGAGCCGCGGCCTCATCTGGCTCTCTGAGATGAAAAACTATCAGATGGATGTCTGGCACAAGGTCCTGCCATTCTGTCCGGGGATGTAAACATAAACTCTGATGGAAGGGGAGGAAAATGTGGGATGGAACTCAAACTCATTAGCATCTCAAACTTACTGCACCACTCAAAGGCCCTGAGACCACCACTCTGAGACCCTCTTTAAGACCTGCACTAAAACGATCCCTGCAGAGTGCCTTTGAGCAAGCTAAAATAATGGCATAAGACAAATGCAGATTATCCATAAGTAAAGTTCTTTAATAATAAAAAAAAAAATCAAGGTCCCAAATGTCAACATTGTCTCTGAAGTCAACAATAAGCAGGTAAGGAAAATGGCTGCTGTTGCAAGGGGCCATCTGGTCAGTTCTGCCCCCCAGGAGCCCTCGCCCCAGAAGAACACTACACAGCCCTGAAACATCCTCCCGAGAGCTGCCATAGTCAAGTCCACTCCTTCAGCCTCAGTATCAGTTTATCTCATTGAGGCCTTCCTTTTTTTTTTCATTGCACTTATACATTACCAAGCATAACCTCTTTTTCTAGGGAATAGCCCACCTCATACAATGCACCAGTCCTTGGGATGAAGTCTCATTCTCACTTCCAAGAAGCATTCGAGTTGTGCTTCTCCCAATTTGTTTGTTCTTCTGACAGTTTGCAGTATTTTCAGTTTGTAATTTACAGTATTTTCAATATATTTCCACAGCCTCATAATTCAAATGAAACAATTTTGCTTTGTCTTCCTTATTCACTTTACTTCACACTCATATGAGATGGTGAAAAATGCCATCACTTACACACCCTCATGAAGGAAACATGGAAGACACAATGCTATAGCAAAATGGGGTGAAGATACCAGATGGACCCTGGTTACCAGATGGAGCAATAACTGGAATCTTAGAGACTTGTTTTCAAATAAGCAGCCATTTAGAATGAGAAATCAACTAAGCTCCCTCCCCCCAAAAGCAACAAAAGAAAAAGCACCAATATCTGTTATCCAAGAAGTGGAGGAGATATCATCCAGATTGGAAGGAAGGAATGATACCAGAGTTTGAATTTTGAAATTCTGGTTTGCGGAATCCAAAGGGTAACAGTGGGAGCCCAAAACACATTCCTAGGATCTACAAAGGGAATAAGCCTCTTGGGATTCTCCTCTGACCCTCAGGGATGGGGATAACCTGGTTATCAGACTGACAGTCTCGAGAGATAATAACAGTAGATTAAAATGAGAAATCTGACTTGCATGGTTAAACCTTGTCATTTGACCACCCTTTGGATATGCTTTGAGCTTGGCCATGCTTTTATTATTTTGTAATTTTTGTCTTGTTTTGTTTTCCAGATTGGGGCTTATCTCTGCTGCATTTTGTAACTTTTGGTAGCATGCTTGATTCGCAGTGGTGTGTTTTTATGTGTTTCAGGATAAGAAACACAGATCGGGTGAATCTATAGAGACAATAACTAGAATAAGGGTTCTTAGAGGGTACAAGAAGGTAGAGAGAGGCAAATGGGGAGCACATGTCAAGGAGTACAAGAAGGAAGAAAAGACTTTAAAAATGACTGTGGTAGTAATTGTATAACTATGCTTGAGATGATTAACCTGTTAAATGGTATGATGTAGGGATTATGCCTCAATAAAATAATTTTGGGGGAAAAATACCATCTCAGGCCAGGTGTGCTTTTGTATACAAAGTTGAAAACTTGCTCTACAACACTTTAAGGAGTACAAAAGATCGGCTCAGCACAATATATCGTTGATGTCTTGACCTCTGCTTCTATGCATAATATAGAGTCCTTCCAAAAACCAGGTGGCCAACCCTCCAGGTAAGGTGTCACAAACCTCTCTAAGATAACCCATTATTAAGAGATCAAGAATTTAGTGTTGGGTAACATTTAATTTTTTCTTAATTCTTTTTAAAAAGCAATTCCTTGAATTCATTTATTCATAAAAATGTGTATATGAAATTGAGAGGCTATAACAAGATAATACACTAAAAATATGTAGTTATAACCTTCTGTATAATATATAACATTATCAATTTATTAAAACTCTTCATTCTCCTTAATTGTATTCCTCTTATTTTCCTATTAAGGTAACCAATCACCTTGAATTGTTTTACTCACAGTTTCATCACATATGCATGATATAAAAGATTATAGTAATATGATATTATGTATAATAATTGTATTGTATTTTGCATATTAATGAGTATTCTATAAATTGAATTGAATGGTGATTTGTGTCAACTGTTTTGAATTCGCTTTTATACTCTGCTATTTGAGGATGGAAAGATTTTCACCATACCAAATCTATCTATCATGTTTATAGCACTTGGAAGCAGAAGGGTGCTATGGTTAATCATCCTAAGAAACATTTTTCCCAGCTTAATAGTTTTAAACTGTCTCCTTTTTCGATGTTAAGTCTCACTTAATCTTCTTGATCACAAGTTGCTTATCCTAAATCCATTGAATTTCCAAATGGTACAGAAAGATGTAGCCATTGAATGCAGGCAATTTCTTTTTCTGATACTATGTGACAAAATTTTCAGCACCCTAGTTCAAAACATATTTTGCAACAAAGTAACTTGTTCAGTTTCTTTTGTATTTGTTTATAGATACTAGTTAGAAAATTTTCCTTTGAATTTCTTCCTCATTGGGGGAAAAATAGGATCAAAGAAAAATCATGGATATATATATATATATATATATATGTAAACTCCCAATTTAAAAAGCAACAACATTATAATAAAAGGCCACTGTACCTTCCCTGCTACAAAAGCAAGACTCATCTAATTATTTCTTCTAGCTCCTTTTTACAATATATAATTTTCTAGACAAAATTATCATTTTAGATATGAAATAAAGCAATACCAGGTGTATGCAACCTCTAATAATATGAAAAACTAAACTCATTGCCATTGTGTCGATTCAGAATCATGGAGATCCTATATGGAAAAGTAGAATAGCTGTGTGGGTTTTGGAAACAGTAAATCTGAAACTTTCACGACTATTCACCCATAGGTTATTCTGACCCGTAGGGACCGTGTTGGGCAGGTAAAACGGTGCCTGTGAGTTTCTAAGACTGTAGAAAGTATCTGCTGACCTGGTGGCCAGCAACCCAAAAGCAGTCCAGAACCACGATGCTCCCCGGGCTTTGCGGGAGTACAAAGATGTAAGAGTCACACATGAACAATCATAAACACTGGCACACCCACAGTCATTGCAGAACTGTTCACAGTAGCAAGAAAATGGAAAAACTAAATGCCCATCGTTAGAAGAAGAGATAGAGAAACTTTGGTACATATAAATGATGGGATGAACCTGGAGAATATTTTGTTGAGTGACACCAATCATTTACAAAATAAAAATATTACATGAGACCATGGTGTTAAAAAAGACGAGGTGGGGCATGAGACAAATACTTTCATACCAAGGGGAAGAGACTTTGGGGGTTACTAATGTGGGCAAAGCAAGGATGGTAAGATGAAAAAAGAGGCTAGAGGATTGATGAGTGTTAACTTGGGTGAATAGCAATATACTAGAGAGAAAAGAGAAATCAAAATGGGATAGGATAAACTAAGGAAAAGGGCTGACAAGTAAGTATAAACTGTTGAATATAAAACTAATGATATTGAATGCACACCCCCACCTAAGTCACAATAAAAAATTGTTAAATCAGTGAATAAATAAGTCAGTAAATAAATCAGTGAATAAATAAAGAATAGACAGTACTGTGTATATATGCTGTTATTTATTTGCAACAGTATTACAAAATATTCTGGAGCACTTCACAGAAGGAAAATTGAGCACTCAGTGAGGTTAAGTTTCTCAATCTTTCATGACTACTAGACCTGCAGAAACACCAATTTTGTTTCCCACCTTGCTGTGCTGTCTCTTTACCAGTACTGGTCCCAGTCCTGACAGAACCTCCTTAACTGAAAATGTATCGTCTAGTTCTCCCTAGTGTTATTATGGAAATTAATCATTAGTAGTTGGCAACATTTACCAATTCCTAGTGAACAGATTACATAACACTATCTGCATTTAATCATTTACTAAATTGCTAAATTACTACTTCCATCTAATGTGAAAACAGTTCTGAAGTTGTTACCGTTAATGAGAAATCACCATATTTATTAGTAACTCCTATTCGTAAATAATTGATACCTGTTCATAGTGTAGCTTACAAGACCATGTTTGCTTGAAGCTTAGCATATACCTTGGAAGGCAGAGATATTCATGAGGTTGAAATCAGATATCTTAAACTAAAGGAAGGCAAACCAAATTTTACAATATTAGAATCGATGGAAAATAGAACATACATGCTCCCAGTCTTCTCTCCACCTGTCTTCTTCATTTAGCTCTACATGAAATGCATTATTAGGCCTGAAATATAACAACTAGACTGGTTTAAAGTGAAATAGCATGAAGAGCACAGAAAAATATATAACTTTTACATCTAAGCTAAGATTACAAAGCTCATTTGTAATTCAAATAGTAGGACCTGTTTAAATCCATTTCTCTATCTTTGTGGAAGACAGAAACCTCAGAATGGAAAAGGAAGTTGTAAGAACATTGGAATTACTGAAAAATATTGGTGAATGGTCTACCTCTGAAATATATCTATAAGTTCACTGCCATTGAGTTGATTCAAACTCATAACTAACCTATATAGGGTTTAATTGTTTAAGGCTGCCAAAAGTCTCATCTTTCTGGCTCAGAGTGACTTGTGGTTTCAAACTGCTGATCCTGCAGCAGCATCTCAAATTATAACCCACTACTAAGCCAGAAGTCTATCTATCCATCAACCTAACAATCTACTTATCTGTCACCTATATATATCTAAGATATATTACTTATATGAATATGTTCCACATGCATATGTTTGTGCATGTGTTTATTTCAAGAGCACAGTGGTGAGATCTTTAGTCATAATAAAGGGAGCAATGGTGTATTTCCACTCAAGCAAGTCACTCGTTACTATTATTTCAGAATCAGTGAGGGAAGATAAGAACAGAAAAATTTCAAATATACTAATACTTATAAGCTCACAGATCACAGAATGCTAGGCACAAACACCATGAAGGAGAACACCATATGGAACACCATTGTGGTTCAAACAATGAAAAGAGAGGCTTATAAGCAGAAAGAGTTGTAAAGTAGAAATGAACCAAGAAGAATGGTGATGGCAATGTTTTTTTTAAAAAATTACTTTTATATTGGGGGCTCTTACAGCTCTTATCACAGTCCCTACATATGTCACAGATATAGACACACCTGTATATATATTGCCATCATCTTTTTCAAAACATTTTCTTTCTCCTTTAACTTCTGGCATTGGCTCCTCATGCTTTTCCCCTCCCTTTCCTACTCTTATTCCCCCAGGTCCCCTTGATAATGTATAAATTATTCTTTTTTATTTCCATGTCTTACCCCGACTGCTGACTCACCTCACCTACTTGTTGCTGTCCATCTCCCTGGGAGGGAGAGCATGTGTCCGTCAACAGTAGTTGTTTTTTGATGGAAAAGATACAAGTGGCAGTGCAGTGGAGCAACATGTTCACCTGCTAAAAACAAGAAACTGTTCACCTTGTTCTCTGTACCCAGCAAAGGTAGCTTTCACATATAAAGATGAGCTGAAGAAGCTTACAAACACATAAGAGATGAAACAGCTATCACCAGCAAACCCACACTCTGTGATATATTTAAAAGATAGAGACAAAAGAAAAGGATAAAATTTGAAATAAGAATTTACACAAAACAGAGCGGTGATATGGAGAAGTACACAACATGGACAATAAGGATAAGTGCAAATATTTTTTTTTACTTATGTTCCTTCCCTTAAGCATAATTAAATGGAGTCCCAGTGGTACATTGGCTCAGTGCTCATCCACAAAACAAAGAAAGTGATGGTTCAAAGACATCAGCATGTCCTCGGGAGGAAAGACCTTGTGTTATGCTTCAATACAGATGCTCGCCTGGAAAGCCCCAGGGACCACATCTGCACTGCCCTGGATAATCACTATGGATTGGAATTGACTTGATGGCATGCATCAAAAATGAAATAAATGAGTTTTTAAGCAAAAAAATGATATAATGAGTAAATAGAAATTGCTTTAAAGTTTTCAGACTGAGTGAAGTAATGGACATCTACAATTGCTAGGTGCTTATGCTATTTGTGAAGCAGTTTATTGTCACTTGAAGTAAAGAGATAATATAAATATACAACTATAAACTTTAAAGCAACCACTGATATAACAAAATGAGAGTTATAACTTTTATAATAACAATAAAAGGGGGGAAAGTCAAATCAATCAAACGTGAGAAGCCAGAACAAGAATTTTCAAAAAGGAGGAAGGGAACAAAGAAAAGGCAAAACATATGAAAACAACAGGATGACAGACTTAAACCTATTCACACAAGAGCCACATTAAATATAAATGCAAGCAGTTTTAACACCTAATTAAAATACAGAGATTATCAAATTGGATAAAAAGAGACACAAGTGCATGCAGCTTACAAAAATGCACTTTAACATAATGACATGGATCAAAATCTAAATAGATGGAAAAGATAAGTATGTTATTATAAGACCTGTAAAAGTAAGTCAGGAATGGGTAATTGGTCATAATACTATCAGAGAAAGTTGATCTATGGGGAAAATACTAGGGTTAAAAAAATTAAAACATAATCTCATTATTATAAAGTAATCAGTTCATCCAATGCACATGACAGTCCTACCAATTTCTGCATTTAATGGTGTAACCTCAAAATGCTTAAAGCAAAAATAAAATCACAGGGGAAAACTGAGTAATCAGCAAATATTAATGAAAATTCCAAACATAGATAGAATAAACTTCCAGAAAAATGGTGACCTACCCATACTTAGTATACAATCCCTCTTTGACAAAAGCACAAGAAAACAGATGTGGAGGAAGAATCTGTGGTACTGAATATGCAGAAAATGAAAAAAATTATGTGTGAACCCTAATAGCACAGGTGACTGTCTGAGGGGTATGGGATCAAAACCGAAGTACATTAAATTGCAAAGAGTCTCTTCAACCACCAGTGCTGGATAAATTAGATTTCCTTTGCACCATAATGAATAAGAATCTATATCTTCCTCCATATCAAAAAGGAACCTGTGGTGTATGAAAGCCCTAAATGGAAATCCCAGAGCTATAAAGATTATCAATGAAAAAAATAGGAACCTTGGGAGTCCTAACACAAAGTATAAATACACCATCAAACATAATGAACAATATGCACACAGCAGAAGACAGAACATATGACTGAGACCTACTAAAAATAAGAAACATGTGAATAAAAAGACTGGATGAAAAATAAAGAGAACTCCCAAACTGGGAGACATTTTTGGCAACCGCATATCAGACAATGAGCTAGTCTCTAAAAATGTCACTACCTCAATTTGATAAGATGATTAAGTTATTGAATGCCAGCATGATTATCTGATGTATAAACATCCACCTAATTCACAAAAATTTAGGAGGGGAGATGTGATAGACCAAGTGAAAAAAAAAAAAGAAATCAAGGATCTATTACTTAAACTAAAATCAACTAACTTGCCCTAACTCCCCAACGATAGAATATATATCCAAGTATATCCAGAATTTTTACCCTATTATATAAAATTCAATGTACTGGTATCATTACTCCCATTATTGGTCCTGAAGGGTTTATCTGTCCTGGATTCCCTGTGTTTCAAGCTCTTACCTGTGTTAGTATACAGGCTCTGGTCTAGCCGGATTTGTAAGGTAGAATTGGGGTCATGATAGTGAGGGGAAGAAGCATTAAAGAACAAGAAGAAAATTGTATGCTTTATTGGTGTTCTACTGTGCCCTAACTGGTTCATCCCTTCCTTGTGGCACTTCTGTCCATCTTGACATTAAATAAGAACAAGAGAATTGATGCATTTGAATCCAAGTATAGGTGAAAAATATTAAAAGTACCATCAACTGCCCCAAATACCAGATCTGTCCTGAAGAAGTATAGCCAAAATGCTCCTCAGAGGCCGGGATGGAGAAATTTCATCTCAGATACTTTGCACAGATGGCCAAGAGAGACCAATCCATGGAGAAAGACATCATGCTCGATAAAGTGGAGGGGTGGAAAAGTAAGGCAAGCTCCTCCACGAGATGGAGAGACACAGTGGCTGCAGCAAGCTGAAACATGGAAATATCTGTGAGGCTGGAGGAGAATCCGGTGATATTTCCTTCTGCTGGTAGGAACCTATTAAATGGTGGCTAACAATGGGCTGTATAATGAGTCACAATAAATATAAAAGGGCTCACATCCTCAGTACGCATTTACTAAAGAGTTTTCCCTTTTTTATCTTATCAACTAATCCTCTTCCTTTGAATTCCAAAACAGTCTATAATTTTAGTTGATAAGATTTACAAGCACTTGAATAGGGACTGGTTGGGAAGAAAAGGATCCTTCTGTCATTCTTAAAGATGAAACCAGAATCTACACTCTAATCACACCAGATGAACATTCCAGGATGGCCTGAAGCTCCTGAAATTGGCCACTAGTGACCTGAGTCTGTCTCTGTCTGTCTCTGTCACTGTCTCTCTTTCTCTGCCTCTTTCACACACACACACACACACACACACAGTGATTATAAATACCTCCATCTGCAATAAAGACAATAGTAAGGAAGTAGTATCTTCATATTGTCAATATCCTATTCCTGAACTGATTGCTAGGCTTTCTTATAGATTTTTACTTATAAAAATGATGTGTAAATTACTCACAGCATTTCAGAAACAGCAGTGGCATTTTTGAATTAAAAATGGCAATTGGTCACAAAATTAGGTCAACAAAAGACAGGATAAATATTGCAAAAATGCTAGCATTTATGGGATGGAAAAATGAGAGATGAAATGGGAACTCTATCACAAAATTATTATAAAAATGGATTGTCCTGATAAACCTTTTCATAAGAAATGTGATCATTTGCATTGTACACAATAATATTCTTTCCTAAATTGCCAAATAATAATGTTCCAATGTATCTTATAAAAATGTTGGCAGAATTGATTTCTTAGCCAAGAACATTTATTTTGGGCATTTGCTTTTCCAAACCCATACTAATTTTGTCAGTTTGCAATCACCCTTTCCTTCCCTCTTTAGCTGGATCTATGGAGGATTTTAAGACAAGCAGACACGTACCCCAAATCTTTATAGTAATGTTGAGAAGCAGCTTACCAAGAACAAGAATTTCTAAGACAGCTTCTTAAATGCCAGTCCTTGAGATCAGAGGCTCCATGTAGTCTAGGGATACAGAGTATAGCTTAAATGAAAGTCTCAGTAATGCAATATTCTCTAATCTCCCACCGGGTCCCTTTCAAATGAAGATAAGGCTGACTCTGAGAAGCTGTCATACACAGTGAGGACCCCAAAATTCCAAACTAAACATCCTGGAATCTATTCTGATTCACCGTGACCAAGTATTAGGATGGGATAGAACTGGCCCTGTAAGTTTCCAGGAGTATGTCTTCTGAGAAGTAGAAAGCCTCAAGTCCTGAAACTACCAACAAAGGGTTAATCTTGAAATAATTCTAGGGATTGTTAGTCTCCTTCTTTTTATTTTTTGCTTGTTTTTTTTTTTCACATCACTGCCATCTTGAGGTCATGGGAGCTACCCAGCGCTGCTCCTGAGAGCCGCCACTGGATTTGAACCGCCAAGTCCATGGGCTGCAGTCCCCGCACTCAACTACTTACACCACCGGGGCTCAGCCCCGTTAGTCTCCTTCTTAAGACATTCTTCTTCCTCTTCTTTGCCTTCTTGATCTTCTTCTCCTTTTCCTTCTTCTTTTCTCCCTTAAGCCTTCTCTCCTCTCCCACAATGCATGGTCCAACCAGACTGACTAAGAGTTCTTGGAAAAGGATAAACTCATCCTAATTCAGGATCACGGTGACCGAGGCTCCCTGGCATGTTCTTTCCTTAGCTCTTCTTTCAGGTCATAGATAAATTCTCTTCAAACAAACCATCCCTTTTAAGACCAGTCTTTTCTACTCAATTATTTTCTGTCACAGCCATTTAAATTTCTTTCATAAGAGCTACAACATTTTTTGGGTTGTATGTGATGCATGATATAACTAACTACCTTATCCATTGAAATGTAAACTCTTTGATGACAGAAACTACATCCCTTTGGATGACTTATTACCTCTTGCAAGTTTGTCATAGTGCTTGGAACCTACTGAGTATAGTAGCTAGATTTCATGTCAACTTGAATTGGAATGTGGACAAAATCTATCAATCAGATCACAGCCTGATGATGCCTCCTGGGAGGTGTGGCCTTTTTATCAAAGAGTCATGGAAGACCCCTCCCCTCTCCCTCTGTCCTTGTGCCTTGCTACTTCATGGGACTCTGTGACTGCCTATAGATGCAGCTACGTGCAGGCTGCCCAACCCAGAGACTGTCAGCATCCTCCCAGGTTGGCACTGTGATCATCCTGCCCACCTCACCTTTCTGTGTCATCAGCCTGCACCTGCGTGAGTCAGAAGAAGAACCCAGCTCATAGCACACCCATGGACTTGGGTTGGAATCCTGAACCCTGGTGGCATAGAAGTTACAACATGGGCTGTGATCTACAAGGTCAGCAGTTCAACACCAGCAGAGGCTCCTCAGGAGAAAGACTGGGCTTCGACTACAGTAAACAATTACAGTCTCAGAAACCTGCAGGGTCAGTTCTACCTTTCTACCCTGTCCTGTAGATTTGCCAGGAGCCAGCATCTGCATTGATGGTGGCGAGCTTTTGAGAGATGCTGGCCTGCCTTCCTGATAGCAGATCACTTCTTGAAATAAAGCTCTTTCTGATACAGATGAGTGTCAAGGGTTTTGCTTCTCTAGAGATCCCAGCCTAACACACTGAGCCTCTTCTCAGTCCTGGGTATTCATTTGCTGCCATTACACTGGAGGCTCTGAATTCATCTGAGGCATAACTGAGGGGGAGATCACACCCCTGTACAGTGCAGTTCAAGAACTGGAGAATCTTATTAACGAGCATTGCAACTATAATGTTTCATTGTGGTTCAATGAGACATTGTAAAATAAGCTAATCGGGAAAAAATTTAAAACCTTTGATCTAATAGTACATTTACAATATAAATTATTTTATATTTATTGAGACTGACTTTATGGCTAGAATCTCATAAATATTCTGGGTGTACTGCTGTTGTCTAAGGGTTATGTAAATGTCAATTAGGACAAGTTAAATTGTGCTAAGTCTTCTATACCCTTGCTATTTTTCTATCCGCTTGTTCTATCAGTTTTTGAAAGTGAGGTTTGAAATTTTCAGTCATAATTACGGATTAGTCTGTTCTTCCTTGCAGTTTTATTTTTGCTTCATGTATTTGTGAAGCTACTCTATTAGATGCAGAAGCATGCAGGATTGTTATATTCTTTGGGTGAATTGATCACTTTATAATAATGAAATTGTTTTGTCTGTTTTTAATTGTGCAACCCTAGTCATAGTATTTTATCTGAAATTCACTTTTTCACATAATATGCTCCCTATGTGCTTATTAATCACAACTCGTGATGCATATCAGATCCTTCAAAACCCAGACTTTAGCTTTTGAATTGAATAGTAAAATCCGCTGAGAAGCAGGTGCCCCTGTGAACTTATGTCTTCTGTAAGAAGAGGCATAGGCATCCCTGAATCATCCCTGTCAGGTAGACATGATACTGATGGACTCAGTTCTTCCCCTAAAGTTTTCTTCCAAGTAGCAGGCAAACAGGACAGGCAAGCAATGCTGAGCTGATTATTTAAGCCAACCACGAACAAAAGGAAGAGCTATAAAATGTCTTCATTAGACATCGGCTCTTCCAATGGGAACTTTGGATCCTTTTTCACATATAGGAAAATCTTTCCCCTTGTGGTTTATGTAGAGAAAAGTCACCTGCAATGCCCGGCTTGTTCCTGTATGCAAGTTATACCATGGACATGATCGCCAGGAAGCCCTTGACTCAGGCCTTTCTCAGGGAATGTTTGTAGCAAGCCACTTTTACAGATTGATTTATTTTATTAATTTTAGTAAATCATTTTGTCGGGGTCCCTGACAGCTATTATAACAACCCATACATTGATTGTATCCAGCCCATGTGTACACATCTTGCCATCATCATTTCCAAAACATTTTCTTTCTACCTGAGCCCTTGGTATCAGCTCCTCTTTTTTTCCTCTCCTCCTCAACACTCCCACCCTTATAAACCCATGATAACTTATGATTTTATTTTCCTGTACACTGTCTCCCTTCACCCACATTTCTGTTGTTCATTCCTCTAGTGGAGAGAGGATTGTATGCTGATCATTGTGATCGATTCCCCTTCTCTCCCCCTTCTCCGGCCACCATCCCCTACCCTCATGGTATCACTACTCTCGTTATTGGTCCTCAGGGGCTTATAGGTCCTGGATTCTGTGTATAGAGAGCTCTTATCTGTACCAGGGTATGTGCTCTGGTTGATCCAGATTTGTAAGATAGAACCAGGGTCATAATAGTGGCGAGAGTTCTAAATTATCAGCCACTCAGAGGGAGAACGGTCGGACGCTCTACTTCTGTAAAGAGTTATCATCTCAGAAACTTGCAGGGACGGTTCTAACCTGTCCTGGAGGATTGTGAGAGTTGGCGTCAACTTGATGGCAGTGAGTGAGTTAGTGTCCTGGATTTCATATTTAAAAATCGCACAAAACACAAAAGGGAAATAAGAAAACAACAATGCAAAACATAGTAAAATATTTTGGAACTAATTACAAATGTTTCAAAACAGCCTGGACCAGAGGTTCTGAGGGATATTGATGGGGAGAAATAGCACAGCAGAGGGGAAAAGGAGCAAACACATATGGAGGAACACACATGTATGTATCTTGGTAGAAAAGGAGGTAGGACCAAGCTCCAGTTGAGGGAAAGAATGCCTGAAAATGCTTTGGAGACTCTAGAGGAGTAAGAGTCTTTGGTGGTGTACGCCAAATGGACCACATTGGCCCTGGACTTCTGGGTGCACCCTGGAGTTCCAGGTTGGATGCTGTGAAGCAATGAAACACTGGATCCTGGGTCGTCATGCTGTTCCAGAGGCTGTCTCAGGGAGTTACCATGCAGTGAACTGGACTCTTCCTCAAACACACTTGTAACCTGGACTAAAGTAGGAAAATAAATGATGTCTGAGGAAGTGGAAGGCAGCTGTATCAAAATTGTTGAAATGTTGGTAAGTTTTATATTAATACTTTCTAGCTAAATGTTTGATTATATCATTTCCTGCATGAAAAAATAAGGTAAATGACATTCAAATGAATGAATATGCTTTATGTTTCCCACTGCAGAAAACACATGGTGTCTGAGGAAGTGGAAGACAGCTTTATCAAGATTGCTGAACTGTTGGTAGGTTCTATATTAATATTTTCTAGCCATAAGTTCGATTATATCATTTCCTGCAAGGAAAAAATAAAGCAAATAACATTTAAATGGATGAATATGCTTTATGTTTCCCACTGCAGAAACTATGAAATACAATATATCCCTATGATTGTCATAGCGTCTACACAAAGCACACATAAATGACTTTCAAAGATATTTTTATGTAATCACCAGAGATATTATGAATGTTATTTTCTATTTCACTTGGAAAGTCATTATGGTAGGGTTATATGAACAATGATTCTAATACAATGGGTTTTTCACTACTACATAAAGGAGAATATGCTGATATAAAAGAAACTGTGCTAATCATTGCAAGGAACATTTGTCAAAAATAGAATGATGTGAATGGCCAAACTCTTGCTGGGTTTTCAAGATCATTCTAAGTGTTAATCCTGAAATTCTGTATCCTGAGATTCCATTCAATCCTGGATACACCAGTTGGTCTGTCACAAAGCTATCAGATCGGTTAGAATCGTGTCAAGACAACTACAACTACAGACCAACTAAAAAGACATTTACACTCCAGGCTCGAATGTCATATCTAAAAAGAGAACATATAATCTGTATAATCTGAAAATTGTACATTATTTTATACTCAATATAAAGCCAGGTACTGAACTATCACCTTAGCCCGAAGGTGTAGATATGAATCCTTGCATTGTCTCAGATCAATGTCTCAGAATCCCCAATTCTCTATGGGCAATATCAAGCAAGTTAGATACTTACTATTTTTCTTTTTTTTTTTAGAAACACATTTAATTTCCTTAATGGCTAATACTTTAATCTACTTTAAAATATAAAAACTGAAGATGGGTGGATTGTAATATTATGACTACAAATAAGTATTTCATGAGATTTTTTTCCTCAAAGGATTTCCTGACGCTCTTTAAAGCAAAGTTATCTACTGCAAAAGGTTAATCAACTCGGACCTGTCAGATTTTTAATTGGAAGTCCAAATGTCAAAATATAAGATAGGCTTTAAGTAGAACAAAACAAATTTAACATGCAGGATGATAAAAAAATATTCCCTGCTTAAATCTACATGTCCAAGTCCTTGTAAGACTGACAACATATACTTTGCAAGTATTGTAGTAGATATTAACTAAAAAGACAGAGGCCATTTTGATAATTACAAAACAAGCACATGGGTGGTAAAATAATATGCCATTATCTTGTAATGCCTGGTCTGGTTTTCATACCTCTGAAAATGAGTTGGAAACTATACCATTTTCTATTTCTGTGGAATATGATGTATAGAATTGCTATCACTTTATGCCTGAACTATGTGGTAAAACCAATAGATAAAAACAATATTCTTAGAATGGTACCTCACAAATTTCAATATGCTGTAATTTTGGTTTCATTTGGCTAGAAACATCCCAGTGACTCTTTTTTAAAAACAGTAGATTGCTTAGAATCCTATTGTTGAATTCTCAAGTATTGATTTTTCCCCCTGATAAAGCTGGTTTTGATTTTCAGTTTAATTTCATTATAGTTGGATAACATATAATAGGGCTTTAAAATTGTGGGAAAGTCTTTTTATTATTGGCATATAAATCAAAATCTTATAATCTATTGATAACTCAAATATCATAAAATTCATATTAAGAAGAGTTATGCAATCATCACCATAATCAATTTAAGAAAATTTTCTTCTTTCTGGTAGTTATTGTTGTTAGGTCACCATTTCTACTTAACCTCTTCTGCCTTTTCCCTAGTTCAGTATTAACCCAATGGCATTATCAATGGCATTGCCTATCCTGGATTTCACAAACAGAAAAAAACATTCAAGAAAACAACAACAATGACAAAATAAAACAAAAATCTCCAGCAAAAAGAAAGTGGAGACTATTAAAAACTGGAACAAATTTAAAATGGGTGAAAAGGGAGATCAAGTGATTGGGTATTATATTTTAACCTATCTACATCTGCCATAATCAACTTCACAAAGTTCTCTGAAAGTATGGCTATTTATATCCCCAGACTATGGTCCGAAGGATTTCACCACAGACATAATCCACATGGGGTTCTCACACATAGACTTTGGGTTTCCACTGTCATCCACAGTCCTCTGCAAAGTGGGTGTTGAGAATTTAAACTCTCATACCATTTCCTTCTCCAGATTTGGATTTTATTAATTATAATCCTTGGATCGCACAGGCTGGTGTTTAAATTCCATATGGACTTAATTGACATCTTACTTAGATGGCTGTTTGTTTGAAGACAAGCTTTAGAAACACCAGGTACCATTTGATTTCTTCATCGCACTTTGCTAAAGTACCAATATCATCAGTTCATCAATATCATCAATGATATCATCATGATATCATCAATATCATCTCTCATGCAGGCACACATTGAGTAGGGCCAGGTCATAAGAACCAATGTTTCTTAAATTATGGCTATAATAAAGTGTGATCACCAAACCCTTTCATATATGTATGATTTATATATATTCCTGATTCATTTTAGAGACATCACTATTATTTTATTAGAGAACACTGCAATTCATCCCCATGGAGCACAAGGTAATTCTTTTAATAGCTTCTTTAGCCAATTGTATAAAACGTAAAACACTCTTGATAAAAGATCAATGTTTTAGAGCACAGTATGTGAACTGTTGGCTTATACAGGTTAAAAGTTTAAGTGACTGAACCCTCTTTCCAAAAACTATGAGGGTTGAGGATAGTAAATAACTTTCCATAACACTTATTCAAAAATGCAGAACCGTGCCTGCTAGATTATTGCATATCATAAAAAGCCATAGAGAACAGGAAAATAGAAAACAGAAAATTTCATTGTCTTTTAATCCCATTTTCTACAAACTTTCCAAAACCCTTCATACTTTATGACAATAATATCTTAAGAGTTTATGAGACTTGTGTCATGCCATTGAATATGGTATTTCTTGGTTAATATTACACTTGTACTTGAGAATATATATTCTATTGCTGTTGTATTGTGTACTACATTTTTCAACCAGGCCAAGCTGGCTTATTGCATTGTTCAACTTTTCTATAACTTTGCTGAATCATCATTTGGTTGCTCAATCAGTTATTGAGGTTCAGGTATTGAGCTTATCAGTTAAAATAAATTTAAATGAAATAACTTATTTTCCCTTTGTATTTTATCAGTTCTGCATCACTTTTATGAATATGTTTCTTAGGTATTGAAACATTTAGGGTTGTAGACAAAAAAATCAGTCAGTCGATAGAAGTTTGAAAAACATATTTAACCAAAAGGACATTTATAGGAAAAACTTGCTCACCATTTGTACACGTAATTGCCAAAAAATAACTATGAGGATATATAGTAAAACTATTCATTATAATCCTGATTATCATAGACAATTTAAAAGTTTGAACAAACTAATTTCACATAACAGGAGAGATATATGCATCTGAAAAAGGAAAAACAACAAAAAAAGATAGCTTACATTAAAAACAGAAATTTTGATAGTTACATTATTTAAATCCTACCATATTAAAAATATACATTAAAAGCACTACATGAAGCTGGCTTTCAGGGGTCCTCAAACTTTTTAAACAGGGAGCCAATTCAATGTCCCTTAGATCACTAGAGGGCCGGATTATAGTTAAAAAAGAAGAAGAAGAAGAAGAAAACTGCAGGCCCAGGATGAGTTGACTGCTATGCAGGACAGCAGCAGGGGCAAAAATACCCAGTGGGCCAGATAAATGTCCTCCACAGGCTGCATGTGGCACATGCGCTGTAGTTTAAGGGAGTCCTGGGCCTTAGATAGTATGTAGATTGTCATAGTGGATAAAGTTCAGTACTAAGGTAAAAGCTCCCAGGCACTTCCTCAATGCAAGAACACTTTGTTCTATTAATCTGGTATTCCATGATGCTCATTGGCACCATACAATCACTGAAGTCAAATAGGTGCATAAGCAAATATGATGAAGAAAACTGATGGTGCCCAGTTATCAAAGGATATAAAGTCTGGGGTCTCAAAGCCTGAAGATGAACAAATGGCCATCTAGCTGAAAAGTATCCAAGCCCACCTGGAAGAAGTGGTCATGAGGTGTCAAAAGGATCAGGCCTCAGGCATCAAACAGGGAGAAAAGGTATCGCTGTGTGCACACCTTCTAGGAACTATGACTGAGGGCATGTGGGGGGGAGGGGACATGAGTAAGAGTGGTGAAGATAGCTGATGGTACCAGCTATCAAAAGATACAGTGTCTGAGGTCTTAAAACGTTGAGGGTGAACAAGTGGCCATATAGCCCAGGAACAACAAAGCCCACCATAGAAGCACACCAGCCTGTGCGACCATAAGGTGTGGAAAGAACCAGGTATCAGGCATCCAAGAACAAAAATCTTATCATTATGCGCCCACCTTCCCAACATAATCACTGAAGAGTAAAGGGTGCAGAGGCAGACAGAGCAGAGGAATATGTTGGCACCCAGCTACCAAACGATAAAGTATCTGGGATCTTAAAGACTTAAAGTTGAACAAGTGGCCATCTAGCCCAGAAGCAGCACAGCCCACATGGAGGAAGCACACTAGCCTGTGTGATCATGGGATGGAAGGGAGCAGATATCAAGCATCAAAGAACAAGAATCACATCACTACGAATGAAGGGTGAGTATGGTGAGGACCCAAGGCCCACTTGTGGACAACTGGACACCCTCTTACAGGGAAGTCGTGTGGAGGAGACAGGCCAGTCAAATTGCAGTGAGGTGGAGGTGAAGTATACAACTTTTATGAAGGCTTCCTGCTCCCAACAATCATAGTCCCAATTCTACCTTACAAATCTAGCTGGACTGAAGGAGGTACACTGGAGATAGAAACTAGCAATATGTGGAAACCAGGACAGAAGAATCCTTTGGGGCCAGTGGTGAGGGTGGAGCTACCAGATGGGTGGAGAGAAGGCGGGGTAGAGAGGGAGAGCCAACTACAAGGATCTACACATAACCTCCTATCAGGAGGACAGACATTGGAGGAGTGGATGAGGAGAGACATCGGGCAGTGTAAGTTATGACAAAACAATAATAATTTATAAAGTATTGAGGGTTGGTGGGGGAGGGGGAGCAAGGACAGAGGGGAAAGGATGAGCAGCTGATATCAAGGGCTCAAGTGGAAAAGCAGATATTTGGAGAATGATGATAGCAGCAGGCATGTGAAAGTTCTGGACACAATATATGTATTTATGTATTGTGAAAAGCGATGTATGAGCCCCCAATAAAATGATTAAAAAATTAAAATTATAAAAAGCAGGATCAAATTATTTTGTGTACCGTAACTACAAAATCCATTGCCATCAAATAAAGCCTGATTAGCAGGAATCTTCTAGAGTGTTTCTGACACTATGCACGTTCCTATAGCACACAGCCACATCTTTTCCCTGAAGAGTCATTGGTAGTTTGGAACCACTTACCATGGGGATGACACTTATTCTGCAGTGCCACCAGCTATCACTTTAAATTTAAATGCATAAATACTTTAAAAGCAAAAAAGAATTGCCATGACTGTAGTAGTTTCTTGAATTTAAAAACACGTATAGAACACTTCACCCAACAACAGCAGAATATGTATTCTCTTTGGGTGCACAGGAGTATTTGCCGACATGGAATATACTATCACAGAACAGATCTAAAATTTTGTTAAATATTAAAATAATTGAAGCATTTTCTCTATACACAAAGAAATTAAATTAGAAAGTTACCTTTAAGATCCCAAATATGTGGAAGTTTGAAAGCCTCTTTCTACATAACCTATTTATGGTAGACTGAATTCTTGAGATGTTATCTAAATTCAGGTGGGCTATCTGCATAAGGTTGCATTTTGGCTCTTATGGATTAGTTTTGATTTTTGTAAACTTTAACTAGAATTTGCATATGAGCAATTGACCAGTAATATTGAGCTTCCTTGTTGTGTCTTTCACAGATATAGTCTATTTGATCCCTGTATATTTCATCTACCAAATCCATATGTCTATTTATCATCTATATTCCTTAAGAACACTGTTTGCAATGAACAACTTGTTGGTCTTATGACATTCTACACCACAATCTCCAATGTCTTTTCTATCACTAAAGCTTTCTTTCTGTTTGTTTGTTTGTTTGTTTTCAAAAAATAGCTTGTTGGCATATACTTCACACAACAAATAATTTGATTATTTAATCATATTAAGATTTGTGTACTCATAACCATAGTCAGTTTCAGTTTATTATCTTCTCATATTCATTTCTGTTACTACTTCATTTCCCCCATCCTTCCCTGTCATTCCCCTGGGCAAATTTCAATCCAGTTATTGTCTATATGTTCATTTATCATGGAGTTATACACACAAAATAATACAGAACACAAACAGGAAGCAAAATATTCACAACAATAACTAGACACAAAAAAACATCAAAAAGAGAGAAAATATTCAAAACTATAACAATTTTAAAAGGGAGATCAAATGATAACATATGACCTTTAAATGAATTATATCTAAAACAACTGACTTTACATTATTCTGTGTGATAAACAAGGCTATTCACATCCTTAGACTGTGATGAAAGAAAATTCACTAGCGGCTTCATCCTGTGGGAACTCTGCAAATGAATTTTGGTTTTCTTCTGCCATCCTTAGCTTTTTGCAAACTGGATGCTCAAAATTTAAATTCTTATATCATTATTTCTTCTAGATTTTAATTCTATTATTTGCAATTCTTGGATCACATGTTTGGATCTAGAACACTTCTTCTGTCACTTAGATGACTTACTTGATATTTGATATTTTACTTAATGACTCTTTGAAAACAGGCCTTTAAGACCCCCACACACTGTTCTTTCTGATAGCCAGTCACCATCTAGTTTCTTCACTACACTTTGTTATAGCACCTATAAACTCAGTGATATCTTCCTGAGGGAGGATATTAAGAAAGACAATGTCATAAGAAATAATTGCTCTTATATTGGAGTTAGAATTAAGTGTAAGCCCGAATGAGTGGTATTGCATTCCATTCATAAATAAATATGACATATGGTTCATGTTTGAATTATCATTATCATTTTATGATAGAGAACATTGAAAATCATCCCTTGGGACATGAGGCAATTCTCTTGATAGTGTCATTAAGTTAGCCAATGGTATAGAATTTAAAGCTGTTAAGAGAAGGAAATTGTATGACTATAAACTGACTTTAGACTGCAATACATGAATCATTAACTTATACAGATTAAACACTTAAGTGACTGGACACTAGTTACACAAACAATATCAGTTGATAGCTGGACACAATTTTCAATAATTTGAAAATTATTTAATCCAGTTATTGTCTATTGACATTCACAAAGACAGAACCATGCCTACCAGATTAATACTTGTCATAAGAAAGAAAGGAGCCAATAAAAATAGGAAATACATTGTAATCATATATCGAGCCACCATTCATTGGGCACCCTCAAAGTGAGAGATCAAAATCAAAATCTAAGAACCAGTTCCATAGTCTTAGGACAGTGGCAATTGGCTTTTTCTTAAACTAGGGCTTTTCAGTCTTATGTACCAGAGAGTATGTTCGTTCTTTAATCTAATACTGGTAAATTTGAGGTAAAACGCTGTTAGTGCATACAGGGGTTTCCACATCAAATCCTTTTGATGTGACCTATTAAGGTTTCCGTGTCCTTTGACTGGTTAGATACTAAAGTCTCAATAATATAGAACACACAACCAGGGTCACCAAGAACTGACTAGGAACTTCACCAACAGTGTCCAACCAGAAGCATTCTTCTTTTGTGTTTTATATAAGTAGAGTTAAACACCCCGCCCCCCACCGCCACCACCACAGTGGGAAGTGGCTCCTCTTGGTTAACCTGCCTCAGAAATGTCATTACCTTCTCTGAGACATAACATGTTCTTTTCCTCCATCTTGATTTGAATTTCTAGTAAGGTATTTTAGGCATATCCATGGATTTGGGGTGACCTTAGCACAACATTGTATGGTAGCAACTGATGCTCTTCTGCTTCTCTCCACGTCTCGAAAACCTGACCCCAGCTGAGGGGTGGTCCCCTTTGTCAAAGTGGTTTTCAAGATGCATTCACAATGGGGACAGTATTTGTAAGATTCATGAGTAGTAGGCAGCTCTCCACTGCTTTCTTGTTTTCTAAAATGTCATTCCATTAACCAGCAATTGTCAATGCATCTTATTTGCATATTTGGTCAATTTCATACAGAAAAGTTGGTCTGGTACAAGTTCTTCATCTGTCATTACATGGCTAGAACATAAATTTGAATAATTTTCATACTAACTGGTCTCCTTTGTATGCACATAGGTACCATGCTACCACTGACATAGTTGTACTACAAGATAAGATATGAAATGTTCTTTCTGACAAGAAATGTGATGCCATGCTCTTCAATTTGTTATTCCCAGTGTAGTAGACAACATGATTGTGTGATTCAAAATGGCTAATACCCTTCCATTTCAGTACATGAACGCCTAGGACATCAATCTTCATGTGTTTCATTTCATTTTTGACAACTTTGATTTCCCTAGATTAATTATACTTCCTACATTTCATATCCTGATTATTAATTGATGATGTGTTCTGTTTCTTCTTCACCTGGATGTAAAGATAATTTCAAGAACTAATCTCCCACAGTGAACATTACCGGCTGAAGGTCAAAAAGGGTGTGGAATGACTTCACATATAAACTAAAAAGACACTAAAAATAAGGGAAATTTTTAAAAAGGCCAAAATGTATGCCAGAAGAGACTCTAGATTGTGTTCCTAATTTTAGAATAGCTGAAAGGAAAGAAAGATATCATTAAAGAGTAGAGCTGAACTTCTACTAATGTATTCTGATTATTTAAAATAAATATTCTAAATAAAGATGTAAAGTTAGATAACTAAACAGGAAGAACATGCTCAGTGTATCCCAAGTTGAAAGAGTGGGAGAAAGAGATTCCAGCCTCGTTACAAAATAATGAACAGAGGAAGCATCAAAAGAAAGTGCAATGAGTACACAACTTTCTACAATTCCAGCATACCATCAAGGACCAAAATTATTAGAGAAAGAAGTCTGGGATTCAGTAAAGGCACTGAAGAAAAGTGAGGCTCTAGGAATTGAGGGACTACCAATGGAAATATTTCAATAATGATTGCAGCATGGGCGGTAGTACTCATTTGTCTATGCAAGAAATTTGGAAGATAGTTACCTGGCTAACTAGCTAGAGGGAAAATCCATATTCGTGTCTATTCGTAAAAAGTTCATGGAACAGAATACAAAAATTACTGGATAATAGCATTACTATCCTGAATAATAGCCACAGTACATTGACATGGAACTGCCAAAGACAATCTGGGTGTGGAAAAATGGTTATTGCTGATGAAGAATGAGTCTTAGTTGCAAAGAGTAATAGAAAGATGTCTACCTGTGTTTCATTAATTGTGCAAAGGTACTGAAGCGTGTCACACATAAAAGCTGTAAGTGAAATGAAGAAGAATGGAAATTCCAGAATTCCTAATTGTGTTCATGTGAAACCTGTACACAAACCAAGAGACAGTCATTTAATGAAAAGGGAGATATGGAGTAGTTTAAGCCAGAAAATAAATAAGTCTCTCCCTCTCTCTCTCTCTCCTCACACACACACAAACACACAGAGGATGGGATTCAAAATACTCATGGAAAACAGAATTGAAAGATAATGAAGTTTTGTCATGAACTTTTTAAAGCCCCCTCATATATTTCATTGTTTCTGGTTTTATTATTGCTGTCTTAAAGAACCCTGACTACGACAACCAGAAAATAATGAAGTTGAAAATTGTAATGTGAGGAAAACCAATAAAACCAAACACTGGTTGTTCAAAAATATCAATAAAATTGCCAACCTTCTAGTCACACTGATAAAGAAACCCGTATCAAATATCATTATATGGGGGGGGGGGCATTTTAAAATCTTCTCCACATCCTACTTTGCCTACTGAAAAATTTAAAAAGAGAGAGATAAGAGAAATTAAATATTTGAATGATGCCAACCAAATCTTCATTTTTATATTATCATAATATAAAATGCTATGAATAAAAATGTTGAAATCATGCATTATAGTTTGTCTTTTTATAATTAATTGATCTTTTCAAGAGAATCTGAAGAATGGGCTCAACAATCCCACAAATGTAAGTATCCTATGAAATCAGCCTTTCACTATCTTTGACAAAGGTTTTCTAGGTAAATATGTTTACAGAAAGATATTCTTTTACAAAGAACAGAAAAAGAATTATCCTCAACATCTCAAGAAAAGTAACATGTCAGCAACTATAAACTGAAAGGCATGAGAACATATATTTTTTCATCTAATATGTTTGTATATGAAGGCATCAACATGGTAATATGGAAATAACAGTGGTAAATGAAGCCTAATTTAAAATCAGTGAGATCAGGCTAGGCTTTCCACAACAATCTATACTAAAATGAAGGGTCCATGGCAGAGTTTTAGGTTAGACATTAGGCTTCTAGCCACAAGGCTAGTGGTTCAAACCCACATTGCTCCCCAGAAGAAAGGTGAGATAGTCTGATTTCCTAAAGACTTGTATCTTGGAAACCATATATTGGGCTCATTATGAGTCAGAGTTGAATCGTTGGCAGTTGGTATTCTAAAATTAGCCTACCATGTGTTTACAACCCAATAGTATTGTCTGTGTGAAGCACTACACAACATGACAATGCCTCTGTGTAAATGGAAAATTACAAAGAATTACAAAATAAAAACAAGCACATATGTATCATGGAGCACAGTCAATTCAAAACCCTGCTGTTACTAATTCGTTCTCCTCAGAGATATGATATTGTCCCAGTCACAAATACAGTGCCTCAGTCATCTAGAAAGGTACTCTGACCTAAGCTATTTCAGTGCCAATGTATTAGTCCAGGTAGACTAGGGAAACAAATTCATAAACACTCATGTGTATAAGAAAGAGGTTTATAAACAAGAGCAATTGTACATTGAGAAAGCAACCCGGTCCAGTCCAAGTCCATAAGTCTGATATTAGCCCATATGTCTGATACCAGTCCATTAATTCTTTTCAGACTCACAAGCACATGCAATGACACCAGGACAATCACAGGCCAGTGGATGCAGTCTTTTGTATCCAGTGGCGGTAGAAGCATCTCAGCGCTGGCAGGGGTTTCTCTATGGCTCCTCTAGTTTTCAGGGCTCAGAGTCTATCAGCATACTGCCATGTGCCTTGCAGGCTGCAATGTCTCTCAGGGAATGAGTCGAGAGAGATAGTGCCTCCTGCCTCCTGCCTCCAAAGGGGAAATACCACCAGAATTCCCAGAATTGTCAGTGGAGAAGGCCATCCCCACACACATTCTAATTGGCTATCTCCAGATTGACAGACTAGGCTCCACCCCTACACTCTTAATCCTCAAACTGACAGCAGGTTGGGTGACTGCCACAGTCACTAATACCAAGGGCAATTGAAAGAAAGTATTTTCTCAGAACTCTGACTAGGGGAACCTAATGGAGTGGAATCCAATGAAAGGACTCACACTACTTCTATGCGATGTCACTCATGGATAGGCTACTTATATACATAAGGCAACTGGAAATTTCCACCAAAATACTTCTACTCCTCTTGTAAATCATCACTACAACACTTAGTGGAGCAGGCCGTGGTCTCATCAAAATGCAAATCCATTTACTTTATTATGAACCTTAGAAATGTCTAATTAATAGATCCAGTAGACTGTACATCTATTACATCTTCTATTTTTATATAATTTATGGCCGGGAAAATTTCTTAAAATAAACCTCACAAAATTAATTTGCTTTTAGGAGTAGATTCACTTTCCTATATAGGCCCCCACCCAGACAAAGTACAACCTCGCTCGAACTGACTCATTCGGTTGGTGCTCCATTTGTCTCCTCTCCTCAGGCTCAAGACCACATACAGAGGTCAGCTCTACCATTCACAAGAGCTAGACACTTACTTTGTGGACTGCACCTGGCTGGCCTGGGAACTTAGCCAGTGGGACATAGGGCAACACCGATGTCTCACTCACTTGGAGTGGGGGGGGAGTGTAGATGGGATGCGTCTGCTGAAAGTCTAGAAGACAGTAAAAGATCACATGCTGAAGGAGTCATTAATAGTGATCCGGTCACGGACCACCATTTAGAAGGATCCAGGTCAAAAATATCTAGCTTATGTAAAGTATAAAAGAGAATGTATAACAGAAAGCACAGGCAAAAATAAAATGACAGGAAATAAAAGGACCAACAGTCTCCTGCAGGCTGCTGCAGAGTGATTCATACATAGTCATACAAATGTCGAAAGCTGAAAATTCTTTGAAGAGGCTTGGTGGTACAGTGGTTAAAGTGGTTGGCTGCTAACTGAAAGGTCAGTGATTTGCCGTCACCAGGGGCTCACAGGATAAAGATGAAGCAGTTTGTTGTAAAGATTTACAGACTTGGAACCTTCCAGAGCAATTCTGGTCTGTCTGTAGACTCACTACAAGGCAGAATTGACTCAAAGGCCATAAAGTTAGTCAGTTCTTTATGGTTCAAAGTACTGATTAATATCATATGGTGTAATGGGCCTGTTAGATTACTATGAGGAAAATAAGACTTCAATTATATGTTTAAAGGCGAGTTTTTAAGAAAAAAAATTTCAACCAATGTAGGTGGAAATTTTCACCCAGCACTGACATCACAACAGGATGCCATTTTTTCTCCCATGCACACACAATAATCTCTATTGAACTTATCTGGGGTTCTTATATATTTTGTTTGGGGTGTTTGGATTAGGAGGTTTATATATTTTAATGGAGATTATTTTAAAATACAGCATACTTCATATAAAATGAGCTCATATTTATAAACTAACAAAATAACTGCATTGCAGCGTCTAAGGTGGATGATGTTGTCAGCCATGACTTAACTCAAGGCTGAGAACTACTGGCCTCTGCCCCAGCACCCGGAAAGAATTCCAAGTCATGCTAAATCATCAGAGAATCATTGGAAAGGTGACATTTGGTTTTTACTGCGCATTAAACAAACTATAGTTGGCTCTGTATATCTCTGAAACAAGAGAATTTATTTTGTAAATTTGATAATAGTTGTAAATCATTTATGAAGAATACCTAAATACCAGCTTTGTCACACACAATTTAAAATGCTCCAGGAAAACTGAGCATTCAAATTGTGGGCTTCCCCCCGCCCACCCCTCACCTCCAGCGTTGCTGAATCCTATTAGGCATGTGCTAGTCTCACATATTCCCAAGCACAATCACGATAGACTCAGTCACATAAGATGGTTCCCTGGTTAAAATCTGCAGACTGATGCCTGTGAAAGGAGCGAGACCGCTTCTCCTTCTGACAAACATGAGGCCGACAGGAAGGCCATCTACCGTATAACTCTGTTAATCCTAAGTATTAAGAAAGGAGATAAAGTAGTGTGCCCTTGTGTTTTGCAGGATAATTTTAAGGGCATGTGTCATTCCTAATTTTACAAACTCCTCAATAAACAGTACAATGGAAGACATAACATAAACGCTACCATGACTACTGCAGGGGGGGAAAACAAATTAGACTGTGTTCTGCAGATCTGTGGCACAAATTTCTACTGATTCTGGGCACACATGGTGCACAGCTGTTGACTAAATCTGGCCCTTGGGGCCAGGATAAAAGAAAACAAAATCGGAGGTGAAATAAACAAGTGCTTTCCTTTGTCTAAAGAGTCCAGGTAGCACAGCGAGGTATGTGTTGGGTCGCTCGCAACAAGGTCAGCAGTTTGACTCCACGGCTTGATTTGTCCCTGCAGAGACTGATGGCTTTCGAAATCCAAAGAAGCAGTTCTGCCTGCCCTATCAGCTCACTACAAGCCAGAATCAACTCAGTGACAGTGGTTTGGGGCCTTTTGAGAAGGCCTTGCAGTGAAGATGTTAAACACACAGTGCCTACCTAAAAGGTGGGTGGTTGTAACCTACTATTCGCTTCTTAAGAGAAAGCTATACCATCTGCCTCTGCAAACATTGACACAGGTGGAAACCCGGTGGGGTAGTCTTGTTCTGTGATATAAGTTTGCTAAGAGTCAGAAAGAGACTTAGTGGCAGCGGGTTTGATTTTTGTAATTCCTGTCTTTGCTTTCATTATTTGAGTGGGAAAGGAAAAGGAGCTTCTTATATGGCAAAGCACACAGACGAATTCCAAACCCTCTAATTACTTTTTCTCTTCATGGCAAAGTGATAGTGTTCTTTCTGGTAATAAATTCACCTGCATGCCAATGGAGGGCAGGAATGGGGAAAAAAACAAACAAACCTCTTTGTCTGAACTAAAGTTAAAAATACACTGGGATGCTAAATGTTACTCTGCCCTATTTTTAAAATATTAAATGAACATTAATGCAGAACATAGTCTCACCTACCTTTTATTACAAACTATAATTTTTGCATCTCCCTTAACAGGAGAAAACAAAAACAAACACCTTGAGGTTTGGAATCACAGTATTCATTTGCATCCCAAACACAAAACTTGCATAAATAATTGTGGAATGTATTGCAAGCAACTGACAGCCTAAAATATCCATAAAATGAATCAATTCTGAGTCCCTGAGGGAAATTCCATGAGAACCAGAACTTTCCTTCATCATGATTTTTGAGACAGGCATAGCAAGTTCATGCCATTATTGTAGTTAGGGCCAATTGAGTTGGCTCTCTTTCATAGTGACTCTCTTCACAACAGAACAAAACGCTGCACAGCCCTGCTCCACCCTTGCAATTGTTCCTACAGATGGAAAATCTCATTTGCTGGTAATACTTCAGTCCAAGAACACAAAGGGGCACCTCTAGTAAAATCCACATGGCTCCAAAGCCAAGTGATAGATGACAGGTGAAGATTTTCTTCTTTTCTCTCTCCTTCCCACTCCATGCATCTGTCTACTCATTGTTCCTTGATTAAATAGGAGTTAGAGTGTTGAAAGTTCATTGATCCTAATGAGTACAAAGTAAGCTGCACCAATATACATATATTTTATATTAAATATCATCTGTATGTATCTCTGAGATTTAGACAAGAAGAGCTACATGAAAACAGACATCATTGGAAGATGTTTGGGTAATAATCAGGCCCCTTATTTTCTTGGTATTTAATGTTTTTTAATAATGGCATCCCATTTTCCCCTGCTTGTAAAATCCTAAAATATATATCACTCCCACCATCATCATTTTAAGGTTTGTTTTTAGTTGCTGTCAAGTCAATTTTAATGCATACATATGAATGCTGTAATCCAAAGAAATAGTGCTTGGTCCTGTACAGTGTACATGACCCTTGGTATGCTTGAGTTTATTTTTGCAACTTACCTAGGAAGCTCAACTTTAAGCACTAGTATCTAACAATATTCCCTTGTGGCGCATGGGCTAACTGGGGGAAGTCCCTGACAATCTTCCTACTTTTAATCTGAAAATTCCCATGCCCACCATCAATTAACTTCCTGGTATTTTAAAATACCATTAGCATGGCCTGCAGCATAATAGCAACATACAAGCCACCACGATATAACAAACTCACGGAATGGAATTTTTGTGTTTGTTTTTGCTAGTTGTCAAAAACAACTCATCATGGTTCCATGAATTTAGAGCTTCTGTTATCTTGGGGTATTATTGGGGGAAGACCCCCTTTATCAACATATGAGAATATCTCAAGTGAAAATTTAAATTTTAAGGAAAAAATTAAGGGAAACACCATAAATCTCCTCTTTATCCTACCAACCACCAATTTTCTTTTTAGTTCTAGGGTTTGTTTTATTAAGAATGGGGCCATACCTTAAAAGTCTTCTAAAATAAGCAAAGAGACTCACTCAGTCACTACTGATTGGTAGCAACCCTACAAGATAGGGAAGAACTGTCCACTCCAGTTTCCAAGACTATCTAGGTCCCAGCTTTTACCCTAGGAACTGTCCGTGGTTCTGAAATATCAAATTCTGCTTAATGTGTAACCACTAAACTACCAGGGTTCTGTGAAGTCAAACTTTTTCTTTAATATGATTTTTAAGAAAAAAGTTTTGTAAATATTTCCATAGGGAAAAAAAGAAGTACTTGTTTCCTAGGAGATTTTTCAGACATAGTAAATATGATCATTTCACAGATCACGTTCCATCAAAGAATATATAGTAAATCCACATTTTTATAAAAGTCTTTTTAAAATAAATAGTTCCTTCTACAATGTTAGTCCTAAACACCCACCATATTCATAAGTGTTCTATACTCGTAATTTCCCTCTCTCAACAGTGCTTTGAATTACATTCCAGGGATTAAACTAATGACACTATCAATGCTTAGAGGTTACACATTGGACTGTTGACCCCAAGTTCAGAAGTTCAAAACAACCAGCCAGCTCTGCAGGGGAAAAGATAAGACTTTCAACTCTTGCGAAGATCTTCAGAGACTCACAGGGGGCAGTTCTGCCCCGCCCTGAAGGGTTGCTGTGAACCAGCACTGACTTGATGGCGGTGGAAGCGAGGAAGCAAGGGTTGATTGAGAATGTCCTCTAACATAGAAGGACAATGATGTCACGAAGGTGAAGCAGAGGCATTCCGAAACCATAAATGCATCAAGGAATTTGAGGCTCTCAGTTAATTCTAGCATTAATATAAGAACAATTAGCTTGTATAAGATGGTGATGCTTGACCTCATGAGGAGATCAATGAAGACATGGGTGCAATAGCAGAGCGTGATAAGGAAGCTAGCTTGGGGCTCAGCTATCATAAAGAATATCACCTGGTGTCATAAAAGATTGTGTTTAAGCAAGCGGCCATCCAAGTGAGGTGTCAACTCATCAGCCTATGTGATGCAAGGGTTGTAAATAGTATAGTCCACATCTCAAAGAGGGCATGGCATCAGAGCTTAAATTATGAATACCTGGTTTACAGAAGGCTATGAGCACACAGTGGAACCCAAAGTCTATTTCCATGGTTTAGACATGAATTCAGACTGCAGTGAATCCCCTCTGATCCTGGTTGAGGAGTGTGAATAATCCTGTTATCACACAGAGGGCATTGTAAAGTTGATGATGGCCAACACAGTTAAGTCAACATGTAATATCATTTGATGTATCTTTTGACTCGTTTTAAAACTATTTCAGATTTTTTTTAAGTGAAGGAGAAATACACATGGATTACAGCCCTCATGAATCCCCTGACAAGGCCCCAGGGATGTGAATAGCCTTGGTAACATGCAAAACACATTGAAAAACAAGATTGTTGCAGCTAACTGAAAATTTAGCACCCTCTCATTGGTTCGCTCTTATGACCCATGTAAATATGTTCTAGTTTCTAATAAGTTTTGCTTTAATTCCATTGGGATTTTTTCTGTTTTACTTAGATATCTTGTTAGTTTTGCTATATGTTTGTTCTTAATATTTTTCTGTGCATGAGACCCAAGGTAGGTGAATCTATGGAGACAGCACCTGCATTAATAGTTTCTTGGGGGAGGTTGGGGGTCAATGAGGAGCTGATAGTGATGAGACCAAGAATGAACAAAGTGTTCTAAAAATGATTGTGGTGATGATTGTACAACTCATCTTAATGTGACTGGGCTACTGCGTTGTATGATGTGTGAGTTACATGCCAATAAAAATGTCAGGGAAAATAAACAAAACACTAGGAGCTACTGAATGGACATTACATGCTTGTAACTAGGGTGTGCAGAAAAAAAACATATGATTCAAAGCCTCTTGTAACTGGGTAATGACAACAGCTTCAACTGAAGTGCATCTGAAGGTTCCAACAATAAATTCACAGTTTCAGGCTTGTCGATATGTTGCTTCACAGAAGCTGGGCTTGGAGAGAATGCTTAACTAACTACAGGGATATTGTTGGTTAAAATACAATGCAGTTTTGCTAAAACACATCAAAAGACAAGAACCTACCAAAATATCTCCTGAACATTGAAATTTAAAAGCTGAGGATATTTAACATTCTTATTACCAGCTGCTTTAATTTCAGAGTGTGGTTTTCCCTAGCCATATATTGATTTGGATAAAAGAGTATTATCAGCCAATCTTCTACCAGGAAATAGCCAAATTTTGTCTAAGAGTCAAAACTTACATATTGCCTTAGAAATCACACTTCTTCTAATGTAACTTTAACTAAGAAAAAGAGGGAATCTCTTAAATACTCTAAACACATAGCAGAATACTAGCAAGCCATACCAGAGGTGCTAGTTTACTCATTTTTAAATCCGAAAATGACTGCCAGAGTTTTCTCTTGGATTAAGTTCACAATGATATTGACTAACTTCAACAGGCTGGTCCATCACTTGCTGCCATTAAGTTGATTCCAACTATAGATGCCTTATAGGACAAAGCAGCGCTTTTCTTGTGGGTTTCATAAGCTGTAAGTCTTTATAGGACCAGAAAATCTCATCTTTCTCCTCACCCATCTTGCAGTTAGCAGTCCAGAATGTAGCCTAATATGCCACTGGAGTGCCTACTCATTATATTGACTAGCTTCAGTGGGTTGAGGGCTTGCATAAAGTAAGATGATGTAGCGTTCCCTTCTATTGCACTTATCCTGCTATGTCTTGTACAATGGGGTCAATGTAGCCCATTAGGTACATGGTAGCTTTGTTGTTAGAGGTGTAACAAAACTCTTCCTCTTCTTCGGTATGAAAACTCCAGCCACACAGTCCTGAGGACAATTCCAGAAACACTCGAGCTGAAAGCAGTAGCACGTGGCATTCATTCATATGGTGCTGATAGTGCTGGTGACAAGAGGCATTGTTCTGATAAACTTTAACAAATCTTCAGAGCTTTAAATGAGTCCAACGGAGACTTTAATCTTTTCCTGTAATTAGTGCTCTCCACAGACATGACATATTATCTAACCATTACATCGCAAGCCTTAACAAATCTCACTGCCCTTTTACTAATTTGATAAAAGACCTTCTTTCCAGTGTTAGTAATTTTTACCCCTAAAAATATATTCTGGGAACATATTAAAACACATAAAACTACTTGCTGATAGCTTACAATATATATTATATCAATCTTTTGTTCTCAGAATTTTCCACTTCCAGCGGTTCTTAAATCTTGTCAACACTGAGACAACCAAAGAGGGATGATGAGTCAATAAAAAAGTCATTTTCCTCCATTGTATTTTCTGGTTTTCAAACAAGCTTCAGACACCACAATGGTTGCTTAAAGAGCATGCGTTTGTGCCCATCCCTATGAGAGTTTGAGGTGCCCCAGTGTTGTAGCGAGTTACCAATTGGGCTGCTAACTGTGAGGCCAGCAGTGCAGAACCACCAGATACATGATGGGATTAGGATAGGACTTTTTACATTAGTGTTGAGTTTCAGATCCTGTCCCAGAGGATTGCCAAAAGTCAAAAATTATTTGAGGGCAGTGAGCTAAATATTCTGTGGTATTACTCTTTGGCAAAATGTTCATTTTTAAGATTTTCTTGTAAGCCTAATGAAATTAAAATCAGAATATAAAATATACAAAAACATTTCAAACGATTATCTAACATTTAATGTTTCACAACTGTCATCAGAAAGGAACAAAGAAGAATATATAGGCTATAGTACATAAAAATATGAAAGAGATATAGATTAAAGTATTTGATTAGATAGCACCTTGGCTAACCAGTAGCTTCTTGTTAAACACAAATCAGTACTAATTTCCATATTTTGTCAGCTATGTGTTTTCATTCATGGCTGATCCTAGTACCTTGAATTCTCTTTTCTCTTCACTGTGTGAAACTCTGCTCCAAATCTTTAGGAGAGTTCAGATAAATATACAAGGACATGGATATACACCCCCCCCCAAAAAAAAATTATTAAGAAGTAAATGTGTTAATTGTTGGATATACCAAATGGAAATCTCTGGAGTTTTAACTTCTGCATAGACAGCTCATTAAAAACAGTGACAGATCTCTTTGGAGAATTATAAAAACTTATGACACCATCTTTTTTGTAATGCTGAAGTAGGAATCCTGACATATCACCATTTCACTCCAAGATGGGTTTTAGAAAATGACAGTCTAATCAAGCCATTAGGCCCATTGAAATTGCTGGCCAGATGTGATCCCTTTGACTAAAGCCACTCAGCCCAACTCCTAGAGCCTGGCATGCAGCTACTGATGTGGAAAATTCTTTTTCTACCACTGAATAAGCAACAAACACTCCATAGATCTTACTCTCACCTGGGAGTAGCAATAGGACATTCCCCTATTTTGCCTCCTGATCTGGCAACTCTCAAGTTTTGTAAAACAATTTCTTTCACATGGACCTTCACTGCTCCTCCTTTCAGAGTATGATCCTAGTGAATTATATAAAAGAAGTTTCAGGTAGACTAGGCATGTATGGAATATATTCTGTGGAAATATTCCAGGGAAATACAGCAACCTGAAAACTCTGTGAAGATTTTGGAGCCTTGACAATAGGTTTGAATATTCCTCCAAAGCAAAAGTACATCTGAAAATTCCATCCAAACAAAAGACAAATTGCACCGCCATGTTTCTCCACTGACAAGAAAGAAATTTAATGCTCAGAAGGCTCCGTGGATTCTAGAGACAACATACATTCCATGGTACCTTCTGCACCCTTCTACCCATCCCCGTAGCCCAACGGGAAGCTCCCAGTAACCAGATAACTGAACAGGAGCAGACTATGGCAGCATGAACATTCAACTCAATGGCCTCCTAGAGAAAAATAGATGCAAAAATGCCCAATAGTAAGAAGGTTAAGATGCTCATGTCTTAACTGTCTACTTTATAATTTAGAATACACACTTCCTCTTTTTAAATCATTTTATTGGGGGCTCCTACAACTCTTACCACAATCCAAATATACATCCATTGTGACAAGTGCATTTGTTGCCCTCATCATTCTCAAAATACTTGCTATCTACTTGAGCCCTTGATATCAGTTCCTCATTTTTCCCCTTCCTTCCTGCTCTCTCTCGCTCACGAACACTTCATAATTTATAAATTATCATTTTTTGTCATATCTTACACTGTCCAATGTCTCCCTTCACGTACTTTTCTGCTGCCCATCCTCCGTGGAGAAGGTTATATGTAGATCCTTGTATTCGGTTCCCCCTTCTACCGCACCCTCATCCCACTCTCCTTGTATTGCAACTCTCACCATTGATCCTGAAGGGATCATCTGTCCTGGATTCCCTATGCTTCCCACTTCTATCTGTACCATTGTACATCCTCTGATCTAGTCAGATTTTTTAAGTAAAATTAGGATCATGATAGTGGTAGGGGGGGAGCAAACATTTAAGAACTAGGGGAATGTTGCATGTTTTATCATTGCTGCACTACACCCCAACTGGCTCATCTCCTCCCAGTGACCCTTCTGAAAGGGGAGGTCCAGTTATCTACAGATGGGCTTTCGGTCCCCAATCTGCACACCCCCTCATTCATAATGATATGATTTTTTGTTTCTTGATGTCTGATACTTGATCCCTTTGACACCTTGTGATCACACAGGCTGACTTGCTTTTTCCATGTGGGTTTTGTTGCTTCTGAGCTAGATGGCCACTTGTTTACCTTCAAGCCTGTAAGACCCCAGGTGCTATATCTTTTGGTAGCCATGCACCATCAACTTTCTTCAACACACTTTTTTATGCATGCATTTTTCATCAGCAATTGTATCAGGAGGGTGAGCACACAATGACATGGTACTTTTTTTTTGTTCCTGATGCCTAATCCTGTCAGCACTGCATGATCATGCAGGCTTGTGTGATTCTTCTGTGTGGGCTTTGTTGCTTCTGAGCTAGATGGTCATTTGTTTACCTTCAAGCCTTTAAGACATCATGCACTATATCTTTTGATCGTCAAGCACCATCAGCTTTCTTCAGCACATTTGCTTATGTGCTCATTTGCTTTAAATGATCAGGTTGGGAAGGTGAGCCTCATGGAATGCCTGTTTAATAGAATAAAGTGTTCTGGACTTGAGAGAGAACTTAAGTGGAGACCCAAAGTCCATCTGCTACCTTAATACTAAACCTATAAATATATGTAATGATTGACTAGATGAATAATCAGACCCTTTGAAGTAATTGATGATTCCTAGAGATATAATGGGTTAAATGTTTGGATGATAACAAGGTTGGAAGTTCACGCTTTCCAACAATCATGAGGGAAAAAAAGTTCTTGCATCTCGGAAATCAAAATAAGCAGTTATACTATGTCCTATAGGAGTCAGAATCCATCTGTCTCTTATGGAGCAATTGGTGGCTTCCAACATATAACCCTGAGGCTAGTAGTCCAACACAAAATCCACTGCACCACACATTCTTCTTACCAAAAAGACATTTCACCTGAGTTGGGTTTGCCTTCCCTGCTTGTCATATTTCTCTCATCAGTTCTATCATGTGCATTTACCAAATGTGCCAACCTTTACCTGCTATCTCACACACATAATTTGAATATAAAAAGTAAAAACAGCTGCTTTCATTCATGGGATTCATGGTCTTAACGAGTAGTTCATCACCCAGATGCAGTTATTTATATTCTATGTTTAAGAATGCTGAAATACATTATTGAAAACTCACTTCTCATTCTAGCTAAAAAGAAAACACCTAAGAGTTTGTGGTGGATGCACTTACTAGATGCAGTAATGCTCTGAACCAGCGATCCATGTTCAGTAACGCATTTCCTATTATCAGAGTAAACAGTTCTAGTAACCAAATGGTGAAAGTCACATCTTATTTATACAACTGACTTACTTAAGAACACCTGCGGCCCTGCTGGTTTAGAAGAATAGCACTCTCAATCAGGCAGCATAAGAATTAGTCCACTGAATTGGAACCTGAGATCCTGCTACTTCGTGATGTCAGACTCCTAATAATTTTACCACCAGGGGATTAACAGTTATTTTAAAACACGTGCGTGTGATGTAATGGTAGGATGCGCAAAAATTTTAAAGCAGGTGGACGCAATGTAATGGCTGGCTAATGATAACGTCCTCCTGCTTTTCAATGACAAATAATTCTACATCATGGGAGCAGAAGTCAAACAGAACCCAAGATACTGTGGGGTATCTTTCTACTCCAGTGTTTGAAAGGTCTAAAGAAATACAATCCAGGCTAAAGTACAAAAGTCTAATCCTCAGAAGGTTTGTATCCCTCGTGTGTGTGTGTGTGTTTGTGTGTGTATGTGTTTGGTGGGGGGAGGCACAACAGATTGAGATGTTGGGTAAGAGGAAAGAAAGCATGAAATGGTGGTAAGGATATCAAATTAGTAACTATGGACTCATAACTGGTTAAAGAAAAGGAGTTTTAGCATTGATCCATTCTTTCTTCCTTATTTTATCAAGAACATATGAGGGCCTTCAAACATCTCCAGGAAAAAATGAAACTTAAATGTAAGGGAATTTTTATGAACTTTGTGAAGCCCCTTTGTATCAATGCATACTTAATGTCTCTTCCCCTTTTAATTCCAATATTATTTTTGAGTTAAATAACTTTTAAATGTTAGCCCATTCAGGACAGAAATTCAAAATAGGATTGCAATACTAGGCAAAACATGAATGGCATTCAGAGCTTCTAGACTTAAGGGCAGAGTGGATTGATTTATGAGAATTTGGGATCCTTCTTTTGAGGATATGATGAGCATATATCCATTTTTAATGATAGTTAATTAAATTAAGGAAGAGCTATGTGTGTCCCTTGAGATGAGTGTTTATTAATACTATGTGTGTCCCATGAGATGAGTGTTTATGAATACTCAGAAGCAGACACAAGGAGTATGGAGGGTATTTTATTTGGCTCCACAGAAGAGAGCTTGTGAGAAATCAAGCCCTGCATGGTGAGTGTCCTTGTCAGGTGGTGTTGGAGGCAGTAGTTACAATGTCTCACTGGCTATAAAGCTCTGTTTTTCAAGCAGAAATGAAATTGGGAGGATAACAGTAATTATAGCAACAATTTCATCTAGGGTTACATGGACATAATAGCAGCAGTGATCATTTTCTCAACAGGCAGGTTTTCTGCAATATGATTTTTAGATAGTGCTATTAGATACCTAATAACGTGCTTAATTTCAGCCAGACACAATTTCAGTGGTTTTCAAATAAAGCTATTGTGAATAAGTCAGGGTTCTAAAAGGACAGGAATGGCATAGTTAGTTATTGGTCTTTGAGATCACCTTACTAAAGAGTCAATTAAAGGGTTAAAAGAAATGAATGGGGTGATGCAGTAACCCAGGACCAGAAACTACAGGAAGCTGTGCAGTCTTGAAGAAACAAAAGGAAAGAATAGCTCCAATGATGCAGTTCAGATGGCCTCCCACTAAAAACAGAGCTGAAGAACAAGTTTGAAGGGAAAACCAGAAACTACCCATCACAGTGGTTCTCAAGCCTCCTAATGCTGTAACCCTTTAATACAGTTCTTCCTGTGTGGTGACCCACCACCCACAAAATTATTTTTGAAGCTACTTCATAACTGTAATTTTGTTACTGTTATGAAAGGGTCATTTGACCCCCAAAGAGGTCATGACCCACAGGTTGAGAACCGCTGATCCAACACAATCTGAGCAATGCATGCTCTAATCACCCCTTCGGTTCATTTTATGAAAGCCCAAGCTTATGATGGGGTTTTAGATATCAATATTTTCAACTTAAGCTGGTAGTGTTTCCAGGAACTAGCATTGCCTGGTAAAAGGCAGAAAACAATTTTTAAAAGAAGAGTATTCAGAACCTAGGGGCATTGGGGGCTCTCAGTATTTTCCCACTATCTCTAATGACCTTTGAGCTAACAATCTCCAATCTTCAAAGTTGGAGTAAACTAATGCAAGATTATCAAGACTAAATTAGGTGTCTGCACATTGCAGCACAGTATGGCAGCATATGAATGACATATCATGCAAAACAGTAGTCAAGAAATCAAATGAAGTTATTGCATTAGGCAAACGTGCTTCAAAGCACTTCCTTAAAGTTTTAAGGAATTGAGATGTCACTTAGAAAATGAAGATAAGTCTGACCAAAACCAAGGTATTTTTGGTTGCCTCACCTGCCTGTGAAACCTGGACAATGAATGAAGAAGACCAGAGAAGAATTGATGCATCTGAATTATGGTTTGGAGGAAGAACATATAAAATACCATGGGCTTCCAGAAAAAGAAATAAAACCTTCTTGGAAGGATGGCAAGACCCATTCTCACATACTTTGTGTCACATATTTCTGGCATATTCTCAGGAGGGACAAGTCCCTGGAGAGAAGATATTATGATTAGCAAAGTAATGGGTTAAGAGAGGAAAACCTTTGATAAGATAGATTAACCCAAAGGCCACAAAAATTGTCTCAACATAACAATGATGAGGATCATACGGGATTAGGCAGTGTTTCTGCCTGTGGCACATCAGGTGGCCACGAGTCAGAACAGAGTGGACGGCAGTCAATAACTTGTATTTTACTCCCCAAAAGTGGAAGTTTCAAAACAATTGAATGATTATTTTCAAAGTAATAATGAAGTTGGCCCAAAAGACCCTGGAAAATAAGAAAAGATCCAAAGTCTGCAGGAATTAGTCATCAAAATCATCAAAATGAACGTGAATAGCAGGAGCAAATGACAAAGTGATAGTACAAATGGGGGCATGAGGATACAATAGAAATAGCTTTATCACATCAGTCCTAAAGAGTTAAGGGAGGCTTCAAGTGTGCTGAGCCATTCAATAGAAAAATATGGGAATGTTGGGTGACTCCATCATGCTAAGGGGTATTCTTGCATGTTATTTCTACACCGAATGCAGACTTTGACAGATTATAGTTGGAAAAAATGCATGATCAGATCACCTTTGTGTAAATTAGCCTAACTGAATTGTAGCAGGCCAACTGGACAGAAGAGAGGGCAGAGACTGAGAGATCAGTCATTAACTGGATAAAAGAAAGCTACAGCAAAGACCACAAAAGTCTCTATGAGACCACAGTGAAACCAAAGACAATTCTTTTCCTTCTAAATGTTTGGGTCAAGGAGCCCTGATGGGGGAATGCTTACACATTGGGCTGCTAACTGGAAGGTCAGCAATCCAAAACCACCAGCTGCTCAAGGGGAGAGATAATGCCTTCTACCACCATGGGGAGTTACAGTCTTGGAAAGTCACCAGGGTAGCTCCCTGTTGGGTCACATGTAGTCTGCTTTTACTCTGTGGCAATGAAGGATTGGGGAAATGTCTGGACAAATAATCTGCTGTCCACAAATTACTCTTCTCCTCTTAATATTGCAATAAGACTTCATTTGGGTCACCTTCAGAAGTAAGATAAATAAAACCATGTGAAGAATATTAGGAAAAAATGTTTCATTTTTCCTTCTGTACCCTTTTTTTCCTTTCAAATATGAAGATGTCTTATTCACAGAGACCTTCATGAAAGACAGAGTTATTCCTTCAAATATTTCATATGTGGCACATGGTTTTCAGAAAAGCATAGCAGAGGAGAGGAGTCAAGATAGTAACCAAGCAGAATCACCACCCTGGCACTTCTGTTATTAGACCAGAAAATCAAGTGGTAAGGAAACCAATATTGGGAGGCTCGGTGCTAAAAATAGATTCTGTGTACTAACATCTGGTGTACTGGTGTCTGGTTCAGAACTTCCCAAGTGATTTTCACCCATAAGGCAAATTGAGAACTTGCTGAAAGTCTCTAAGTTCACTTTATCTGCCTTTGGGCACTGCTAACCCCTCTCCGGGTCCAGCAGACTGGTCTACCGTCACTTCGTGAGCCCAGCATATGAGAACCACAGGAAAAAAGTAATCGCCTAGGCTGCTGTCTAAAAGTGGCCATAATCCTGGACTCTAAGAGAGCCTCAAAGAATTAGTCAGAAAACCTTACATTAGTTCACTTGCTTGTATCTGCCCTGCACCTGCAGTCTAGGGCTTGGCAATTCCCCTTCCCAGCCAGGAATGGAGTAACCACATCAGTCATTCCCATTTCTGCCTCTCCCAAGCTCCACACCCGCCACCATGGGTGACCATAGGAAATTACACAATAATTTGCATCAGTTGAAGAGTTTCTATGATATTTATCTGTGACAGAATGCAGCTCCCCAGAGCACAACCTACAGCACTGACAGGATAGAAGCAGTTTAGTGAAATAGGATTGCAGTTGGGGACAAATACAGATACAGTCAGCCCCAAACCCACCCTGCTTAAGGGCACCTCACAAGACCATGATAAAAAGGCAACGTGTTTTTTTGAAAATGCTTTCAATTTCAGACTGCAGTCCTTGGTGTAACTGTGAATGTGAGCTGACCGAACTCTCTGTCCATTAGCATAATATTAATATAGCAAAGTAGTCAGAGCTTTAACCTCCAGAGCACAGCCTCGGATTTGAACATAACAAAATGGGAAAAACCAGCAAGTTATGAGAGACAACGTCCAAGCCGAAAACTGGCTTTACTAGTTGGGGACTCCACAGAGTCTTTCAAAAGCTACAAACTGTGGCCAGACAGTCCAAACCAGGCCTGTGGCTGTGCTGCAGTCCCTCCACAACCAACCAGTGTCCTGCCTACAGTCACCTACCTCAGCTACTGAGTCACTGTGGCACCACAGATACAAGGTATTCCAATCCACCGCCATCGGAGACCACAGATAGCTTTTAAAAACACTCTTACCAGACACACAGAGAAAGAGTTCAGGGACCCTTGGTCTCCCAGAAATATGGCGCCCAGTCCTTCCAAAATGTCATGCAAATGGCAACAGACTTCCAAACCCACAACAAAAAAGAGAAGAAAAACAAAATGCAACCACAAGATTTAAACCTAATAACGCTCATAAATGAATCATTGATCTGCCCAAAGTGAAATCAGAGTGCTGCTTGAAGTCATACAGGATATGAGGAAAGCAGTGCAGAATAAGGATGTAATGACAGAGAATATGAAGCTCGTGACAGAGGAGATAAAGTCCACACACCAAAGAGAAATATAAGACCTAGTAGATGAGGGAACAGAAAGACAATACAGTATCCCGGATCTCACAAACAGACTGTAAGAGGCACAGAATCATACCAGCAATCTCAAGGACAGGCAGGACAATTTCATTCAACAAGAAAGTCAGTCCACAAAGATAATCAAAGAGGCAGAAGAAAACTTGAAAACAATGAAAAACATCATAAAGAGGAATAATATTCAAATAATTTGGTCTACCAGAACATGACGCAATAAAGACATCAACAGGTGAATTGGCAAGGGAATTTCTGGAAGCAAACTTGGCCTCCTTAATGAATGAGAACCAGACACTCATACAGGAAGCAAAGAGGACACCAATGAGACTGAATGCCACAAAGAACTCACCAAGCCTCATATTAGTTAAATTATCCAACTTCAAAGAAATAGAAAAAATGTTAGGAGCAGCAAGAGAAAAAAAGGCTGTCACACACAAAGATACTCAGATAATAATAGGCTGAGACCTATCAGCCGATACCCTGAAAATCAGAGAGAGCAGACTAACATCTTCTAAAAGCTGAAAGACAAAAAAAAAAACACCACCAGGCCAAGAATCCGCTATCCTGCCAAACTACTTATTAAGATAGATGGCAATTTATTAAGATAAATAGAGTCTTCAAGGACAAGAAAAAACTCAAAGAATATGCCATAAGAAACCCAACCCTGTGGAAAATCCTTGCCAACTCACTGTGGTCAGAAGATCATCATCCACCCAGCAGAAGCAGGAGAAAACCACGGAGTGCAAATCCATCCAAAAGCCAATGCGCCGAAAACAATTACCAAGATAACATTGCCTCCGAGGGAAAAGAAGCCAAGCCGGAAGCCCCTCACTCAAGCTCAGCACACTGATATTAAGGGACATTGGAAAACACCCAATAAAAAAGGTACAAGTTGTGATGACTCTACAGAATGTGATAATAATTATAAATATCAATAGCCTCAACTTGTCCAATAAAAGACCACAGTAAGCAGACTAGCTCAGAGAACATAACCCATCGATCCACTGCCTGCAAGAGCTTAAGTTCACAGATAAAACTAGATTAAGAATAAAAGGCTGGCAGAAAATATACCAGGGAATTGGTAATGTACAAAAAGCAGGGGTTGCAATCCTAATTTGACCTCCAGGTGCGAGCCATAATAAGTGACAATCAGGGGGCAAGGAGGGGGGTGGCTAAATAATGTTCAAGTGATCAGTAGACTAGGTACGAGGGAGCATAATAAATATATACATACCTAACGAGAGACCCACAAAATTTATCAAGTAAACTCTTCAGAAGGCAAAAAAAAAAAAAGAAACAAAAAAGAAATTACACATTTGACAATCATAGTAGGTGGCTTTAATACATAGCTATCAGAGAAAGATAGATCATTGGGAAAGAAGTTGAGCCAGGAGGTTATAGAGATAAACATTACAATTAGGCCTCTGGACTCGATAGACATTTATGAAGCTTTCCATCTGCAAAAAAAACTCACATTCTTTTGAAGTGCAAATAGCTCAATTTCAAAAATAGACCCCATGCTGGGGCACATGTTGAGCTTTAGTGAATTCAAACACATCGAGATTACTCAGACTTCCTTCTCAAAATACCACACAATAAAGCTGGAGCTCACCTAAAGGGGACCAGCAAAACAAGGGCAGACAAGGGGAGGATAAATCACAATCTTCTGTGACATGAATGGATGCTTGGCCAGATGAAATTAGGAAGCTTCCAGAAACTAATGAGAATAAGGACACATCATACAAAAACCTATGGGATATAGCAAAAGCAGTTATCAGAGGAAGTTTGATAGCAATAAATGTATATATGAAAAAGGAAGAGAGGCTTTTGACCGATACAGGATCACAAAACCTCCAGCAATGACAAAAGAGTCAAC